>VZTT01040332.1:0-20799 GCA_013400855.1 Buphagus erythrorhynchus | reverse complement strand
CAAAGGTCTTTTCCAACCTAGATCATGGTGTGATTCTGTGAAAATAGCTCATACCCTGGAAAGCTTGTATTTCAGAAAGCTCTAACCAAAATATCTAGTATTTACTGAGTATGTACTATGTATTCTGTGAACAAAAACACACAGCATGAAACAAGATGAAAAGAGGCCCTTTGGTTATACTCCTGTGCAATTGCAGCTATTGTCACTTGGCAGTAAAGTGCCTACAAGGATCCCTCTCAAACCGAAACAATTAAAAAGCCTGTGAAGAAAATGAGGTTTTTTACTGTGTCAAACCCAGCTACCCAAAGTTATTTGCTTTTTTCCCTGTGGCAGTTCCTGTCTGTAATGAAGACTGTTGCATTACCAGTTATAATACTGGAGGATTCAGGGTTTAAGATTATGTTAAAAGGTCTTGAGATTTCTCAGACAACTTATATGAATCTCTGGGCTGTATAATTAGTGACATTAGACAATGAACCTGAAAACACTGGATAACGAAATGTGTCCAAGAAACTGGAATGGTTAAGAGAAAAAAGTAAGGAAGTAGTACCTGCCCATAGCACTGGTTGTCATAACCAGTTAATTAGTGGGGAGAGCATGGAGCCAGTGTGCTGCCCCTGAGGTGAAATGTGGCACTTATTTGGCAGCGGAGAGAGAGGCTTCCCACCAGCTGAGGACAATTGTAACATCTGCAGTTAATAGCCCTCCTCCCCACAGAGGCTGTGCTGGGAAATCTGTCATGGCAGCAGGGGACAGCAGGGCCGTGTCCCCAGTGCTGGGTGGAAGGAGGGATTCAGTGCTGGGTGCCAAGGGCACGCTCCAAGGAAATGCACTGCCACCCACTCGATCCTGGTGGGTGGCAGGGTGTGCTTCCAAGTTGTGTAATTCGATGACAGTCCCTGCATGGGCTGGCTTTTGCTGGCCTGTGTGGTGCCATCCCAGTGTGGGACATCCAGAAACTGAAATTAGAAACACTAAAACTAATAAAAGGATAATCCGTGAGTAATCATCTACACCTTACACCAGTGCTTATAGTCAGTTTTCTGTCTTTAAGCTTGTTGACATGAGGCCCAGCAATGATCATGGAGAGCCTTTGAGCAGCCTCCCTCATGCACTGTCATTTCTGGCTGTGCAGTTAATAAAGACTGATCCTGAATGAAGCTGATGAGCTAAGAAGAAAAGCTATGGATAAGATTTTATCTCTGCATGTTCTTGTTACTGATAAAATTAATGAAGTACAAGAACTGCTTAACATATGTACAAACTATGTAATTGTGCCAATGGGTTTTAGGCTGTAGTTGAGGAATTTATCATTCAGATTTCTAAGTTCGTAACTTCACCTCAGGCCAGTGGAAAGCCAAGTCTTAACTACCAAGGTCAAGAACTGCTTTTCAAAGGGAGGTAAGAAAATGAGTAGGCAGAGCACAAGCCTGCTGGGCATTTTCATATTTCTTTTGCTTTTTAGGGGTTTTGATTGGAATGGGATGTCTCACACAGTGTAAGTAAATAGGCTAAGTTTTGTAATTTGGGAAACTTCCCACACCAACCAAGGTGACAGTGATCATGTTGTAGAAGTAAATGAAGTATGAATGTGTCACGTGTAATTTTAAGTGTTCTCAGCTGCTGAATGATTATTTTCCATAATTACTTCAATTTGATAATGCTTAGCTCTGGGGCAAGATATATTTTTTCCTGTGGGGAGTGATAAAATTTTAAAGTTTCAGGCTCATATCAGAGTTGAGTTGTCCCTACCTAACATGTGTGATCCTCACTGATGAGTTAAGGGCATATGAAAATACTGGATTGACCCTGGCATTTTCCAGGCATTAGCACTTTCCTTCTCTAGTAGGAAGGGTAGGAAGTCTGTGGTGTGCTTATTTTGCGGCCTTTTGAAGACAGTTTTTTATCTGAAAATAGTTATGTTACTGAAAAACTATACAATCATTTCTCATCATAATACGTAATATAAAGTGCTTTTTTGTATAAATAATTATATTCTGAGCTGAACTTATTTGATATGAAAACAAAAATTTCATTTTTCTTTTTTAAGGGGCAATAACCCACATTCAGAATTCAGGCAATTTTTGACTCAGTGGGGTTTTTTCTAAGTATTTGCCATTGCATATTTAGTTTATACAGTCACAGTTTTACTTTACTAATTAACCTCCAAGTAGCTGGTAAAAAAATCCCCTTGTTTCCATGGAATTGTAAATGCTGTGAGGAAATAAACTTCAAAGCTGAGAAAAATTGATTGAAACAGTGGTATTTTTATATAATTTTATAACTCTGTGCTTGTACCAACAAAGCAATTAATCATTGGAGAGAGTTTTTAAACTGTCCCATTTATGAAGGGAGATTCAGCTGGGATGCAGTGGATCATCCTGGGACTCATTCTTGCAGGCAGCTGTATTAGTACTGGACATCATGTGACTGTCTCATTATCATGTGAGTTTAAAATCTGATACAGATGCAAAGAAGTTAAAACTTTTGAAATAATTTCAGTCTTTTGATGCTGACAAATTTAGTATCTGCCACTGTTTGGAGTGAGAATGCTGCCAGTGGAGGTCTGGTTTCATGAGAGACATTGGTTTAATAATCAGCTTTTATTTTTATTGTTTGTTTCATGCAGAGACCAGTACTTTGTGATTATGGTTCCATCTTCCCCTACTGTGTTGGGAAAAATGCTATAAAATATGCATAGAAGCATATATTATTTGTATTTTGCTGAGGAAATATAATTGACATACCATTGGTTATAATCTGCTCTTAGGAACTGGAATTTTGTTAGGATGTTGGGTCTTTTTCCTTCACATCAAAGTACTGAATTTTGATCCCATTTAATTTTGAGAAACAAAGGTAATTGTCGAAGTAACACTGGACAAAGTTACCTTTAATACAGATGGCTTACAAACTTCAGGATTTTATTTTTTTCTCTGTTTTGGTATTTTTGTTCTAAAATTGTCATTGTAAAACCTGAAGAAAAAAGCAGAGGTTTGAAGTATTTTTGTCTCAGCATCTGGAGAATATTCTAATTTTTGATATGCAAATGCAATCCTGAAGGAATTCCAAATATAGTCCATCATAGGTGTTTTACATACACAAGTGAGTTTACACTTGTGTCTGTATTTTACAATACTGTTACTTTTGATACCGAATATTGTTTTGTGTTCACAAAAGGAGCTAAAAGCAAATCCTGGATCTCAACAAGATTCCTGTGAATCAGGAGTTTTCACTGCTGTGTCAGGAGATTGAACATCACAAACTGGTTCAGGACAGGTGCTGCTTCCATGTCTGGATGAGCTCCTGTTCAAAATACTGCTACCTACTAGACTGCAGTGAATGTAAATTATACATTCCTGATTCAGTTCCCATGCAATCTCTGTAGCTTTGTGAGGGGACCTTTAGTGCAGTGGAGCTTTGACATGGATTTCCCTGGACCTCAACTTACAGTGACCCCCTAAAGAGAAAGATTTCTCAATTTTCAAAAGAAAATGGAACAACATAAAGAGGAGAGAATCACAGTTAAGGCAAAACAAAGAGAGACATCACAAACTCCACATGTTCCTGAGGTGTTGGTGTCAGCTGTGTCTTGGCATGAATGGTAGAATTTGACCTGTAGGTAAAACACCTTTGTTCCTATTTTTTTCTTGTCAGTTTCCTTTTAGTGTATTTTGTATGACACTCCACACTAGTTTCAAACTCTTTTACTTGTACCAAGTTTTCCAGTGATGTTTGTCCATTTTTCACCTTTCCCTTAAACTGAGTTTACTGTGATAGAGCAGAGGTGACTTTTAAAGTAAGGTTAGTTTCAGTCCCTTTGAAATATGAAGGAATACAAAATATCACTGGCATTTTTTGTTTGCGTCAGGCTCCTATTGCCTCCTTAGAGGCCTTTTGATCCTAAACTACAAAACACACATTTAACGTCCCCTCTGCTCTGTCTTCTTTGTAGCCATTCCTCACTTGCTCCTAATAACTGCTATAGAAATTTCTTTTTGTCTCTTTAGTTCACAAAATGCAAAGAAGATAGCTTTTCATGACTTTGGCAG
Source organism: Buphagus erythrorhynchus (assembly GCA_013400855.1). Classification (NCBI taxonomy): domain Eukaryota; kingdom Metazoa; phylum Chordata; class Aves; order Passeriformes; family Sturnidae; genus Buphagus; species Buphagus erythrorhynchus. Next base: position 16,750 of record VZTT01040332.1, on the reverse strand, counting down.
CTAAGGAATGTTACTTAACTGTTGACACAAGGTTTACCTTTTAAACTTTATCCCTTTAAGTCGATACTACAAACCTCCACTGAAAACACAAAATTTTGCAGTCACTGACAGGTCAGGGAGTGAAACCAGCTCTTCCAAAACCATTAATATGGACATTTTTGCTGGGACAGTTGTTCCACTGCACTTCTCTCCTGCCTGCCTCCACCTGCCTTCCTTCCCTGAGCAGATTCATGAGAAGCCTTGGCAGATGCTGCACTTCTGTGCTTTGCTGGCACTGATGGCAATTAAGTTTTGAGAAATCCTTTTTATTATCCTATCATGAAGGAATTGATGCTTTCTGTACTGTCTATGAGCCAAACTTGAAAAAACAGCCTTCGGCCTGTTTTCAAAGGTCTTTAAAAAGACCTAATTTTTTTTTTTTATCAAAAAACCCCAAAAGCAGATGGCCAAGTGAAGGAAATCCAGCTGAGTGCTTACCACTGCAGAGCAGCTGAGAAAATTCCTCTGTGAACCTTCCATTCTGCTCTAGCTGGTTGGGTATTTTGGAGAACATGCACAAGACAGAAGACAGAAGCTTGTATTTCCCCTCCTGTAGATGAATTTGCTGCAGTGCAGTCAGCTGAGCTCTTCTCAGAGAGGGATGTGTTTCAGTAAATTATTTTTCCTCCCCTCTGCAAGCATTAGGTGTTTTGGTCATCACAAAGCTGGCAAAACTCCTCACTTTAGGAAAAAAAAAGCATGTATTTCTTTGTGAGCAGGCTTCAGTGAAGCAAGTATAGGAAGAGTACAAAGAGGCTGTACATGCACAAGACAGGATTTAGAATTTCTTCAACACATGAAAAATCACTCCCAGTCTAGGTCTTTTAGGTAAGTGTATTCACTATGCTGAAGGATGAGGAACACCACAAATCTTGCTCCACCCAGAAGATGAGCAAGACATGAGGAAATTTTTTATACTTGTGCCTCCTTATCAGAAACAAGATTCTAATCTTGGTTATTCTTTCAGCAGCGAGGCAGCTGCTCACCTCAACTGCAGGTGACTGTATTGGATGATCCAATGCCTTCTTATCCCTCATTCACAGCTGGGTGACTGTGTGACTTTTGATGGAGGGGGGGAAAAAATCCCCATTACTGAAGGTACAGCAGTACAGACCGTATCTTTGAATCTACTTTTGAGAGGTTATAAAGGGAAGGTGTAGAAGGGCTTGAGACAGAACTATTTCTGTGACTTCTGAAAGACTATTTTAATAATCCATGCCTTTGTATCAGCTGGTTTAGATAGGGATCAGGTTCCTTATACATACAAGCATTGATTCTTTTTTTTGAACTAATAAAACTCAAGGCTTTTGCCTTTTTTCAGAAAGCCTCATGTACTAGCATGGTCCAGAATGAAGGAGCCTTCCTGACCAGAATGGATTCTGGCACTCAGCCTGTTGCTGCCAAAAGCTGGTTTTGGAGAGCCAAAATCTTATGAAGCTGCAGCATGTTCAGGAGCAAGGCAAGTGATCTGCAGGCACTTAGAAAATCATGTAAGACTTTATAGTCTATAAACAACTTTTATGTATTGTGGCATTGTATTCGTGTGCAACCTGGCCTGGAGCCATTCTCCTTCTCCTTCAGCTGCATCCTGGCCAGTTTGGGCTCTGTCTTGCATCAAGCCACGTACAAAGGTAAAAAAGCTAAAATATCACAACATTATTTGAGTTTGGTTTTAGGGAGACTCTGATTGTGCTGTAATTTGATCATACAGTTCTGGGGGTGTGCTCGCTCTAGTTCAGGTCAGCTTGCAGGCAGGACACTTAAAAGCTGTTCTAATTTTCTGACATTTAAACATGAATATAAGTAGGAGTCTCATCTAGTTCATACACAATACTGTCATTACAGAGAAACTGTTTCCTTTCCTTTTTCAAGGCACCAGAGCCTCAATATGAACTTCTGGCTATGCAGAAAACTGACACCTGTTCCAAGTCTTATATCCCTTTTTAGACCAGAATTTGGTTACTGATCTTGTGGTTTCATAAAAGTGATAGCTGTGTGTCATAGCACAATCTAGCTTGTAGCTAGCAATTAATTCAGCCATAAATAAGAAATTCAGTTCTATTAGCCTGGTTCAACAAGCAGGCCCTAGGTGAACAATGATAGGATATAATCAAACCCAAAGAGGGATTTCACCCAATGATGTTCCATGCCTGGTAGAGCAACAGGAGTTTCTTGCAGCTTGCAATGAGACACTGTGAACTCACACTACATTTACTCATAAAAGAGTAATTTTGACTGAGTTCTTTGTATGAGGCATTGCAGTTCTGGAATTCACATGAAGAAGAGGAAAAAGGACAGGCACCATCAGCTTTACTCAGTAACTGGCAATAGCCATGGTCTAGCTGAAGACTGAACCAGCAGCCTCTCCATCAGTGCAGAGGGGCTGTGCTAACTGGGGACAGGGACCAGCCCACCTACTGCCAAAAAACTCCTGGAGACTGGGCATGACCCTGTGTAACCCACAAATTAACCCTAGCATTTCCAGACTGCAGATGAATTAGATACAAGGTAGGTGTTAACTGCAAACATACTGAGTAATACGTATGTACAATTTATTTAAAATACTTTTTAACATATAAAACCCCCTCACTATTTATACAGTCTAAGTCTAGCAACATATACAAATACTGAGCAACTACAATACATGCTGAGGTAAGAACATACATTCTGGGAGAATACTCAAGCCAAACAAGATTGAAATACATTTTATATACATGTCTTCACATATAAGAGAGATCCATGAAATGTACCTTTGCTTTATTATACACAGGCAAATTCTAGTCTTAGTGTGTCATGCAATTAAACCCAACTGCTACATGTTCAAACATGTATCTTGGCTCTAGCAGATAACATGTAAAAGTCTGAAGCAGGAGCAAAGCCTGGGACCAAATTCCTTCTGAAAAGGGACTTAAATTTTAAAAACATCAATTTCTTTAACAGCTCATGCTCCTCAGGTAATGAAGTTGCATTATGTTTGTTTAAAAAATAACCTGCTGTAGAGAAACTGCTTAATTCTTACACCACCTTAGCCTTCAGCTATCCACAGTTCTACCATTCCTGGTCTACAGTAAAAATTAAATCCAGGTGTGTTATTTATACTGACTTGGACACATCCATTCATTTTTATAGTAGGTTAATTTTTCTAAGCCTAAACTGGTACAGGTTGAGAATGGAAAGGATTCTTAACTTGGCTGTAGCTGTATTGTCACATCTTAGTGGAAACTAATGACTTCCCACCCCTTGAAATAAAATCAGCTCAGATAATTTCAGTCATAGTTGCTGCTGATAGCTAAGAACAGTTACTTACCTGTTTAAGCAAAACTACAAAGATTGCAGACTATTTTTATAAGGCAGAAAAAGCTACAGTAACATCAAAAGTACAATCATAGGCAGGAATTTGCTGTTCACAAATGGTTCTTATTTACCATCCTTACATTCACATTTAGGCTTAAGACATCCAGCTCTAAAACAAATAATTAAAAAACGTCATTCTCAATGAATGAAGAATGAATGATCAGAAATTGTAGAACTGGGCTTTAAGGTAGCACGGAGAATGTTCAGCATCTTTGCTGGTGACAGGGGAGTGGGACTGAGCACACCCTCAGCGAGTTTGCCCACAGCACCAAGCTGTGAGGTGCAGTCAGCATGCTGGAGGGAAGGGATGCCATCCAGAGGGACTGGACAGCCCTGAGAGCTGGTACCTCGTGGAGTTGAACAAGGTAATGTCCTATACCTGGGTCAGGGCAATCCCAGGCTCACAGACAGGTTAGGCAGAGAAGTGACTGAGAGCAGCCCTGCAGAGGAGGACTGGGGGGTGATGGTTGATGAAAAACTCAGTATGAGCCAGCAGTGTGCTCTCACAGCCCAGAAAGCCAATGGGACCCTGGGCTGCATCAAAAGGAGCGTGGCCAGAAGGGTGAGGGATTCTCCTCTGATCAGGTGAGACCCTACCTGGAGTGCTGCATCCAGCTCTGGTGCCCCCAATATAAGAAGGGCATGGAACTGTTGGAGCAAGTCCAGAGGAGGCCACGAGGTTGGCAGGAGAACGGGAGCACCTCCCCTCTGGAGACAGGCTGAGGCTGGGGCTGTTCAGCCTGGAGAAGAGAAGGTTGTGTGGAAACCTCATTACAACCTTCCAGTATCTGAAGGGGCCCAAAGGGAAACCAGAGAGGGACTCCTTGTCAGGAACTGCAGTGACAGGACAAGGGGAAATGGGTACAGACTGAAAGAGGGGAAGTTTAGGTTAGATACAAGGAAGAAATTCTTTACTGTGAGGGTCGTGAACCACTGGAACAGGTTGCTTAAAGAAATTATGGATACCCCATCCCTGGGAATGTTCAAGGCCAGGTTCAATGGAGCTCTGAGCAACCTGATCTAGTGGAAGGTGTCCCTGCCCATGGCCAGGGATTGGAAGTAGATGATCTTTATGGTCCCTTCTAACCCCAGCCATTCTATGATTACATGCATCATATTTTAGATGCTGAACAGGCCACAAGTGATTTTTGACTCCAGAGTTTATATACAGCCCCTCTGCAAACAGATTTTCAAGTGGTAAGTGAGGATACTGTACTGGTATTAAGGCACAGCAGCTGCCCCTTGAACAGCACTGCAGTTTCCATTCAGACATTGTCCACAGCCTTTAAGGACCTGGGCAGGAAACAAGGCTTTGAATTGTGCAACAAACGAACAGTAACCCCTGGAGTCCATAAAACTGGGCTACTGTGTAGGGAGGGGGTCCCACATATACTAATTGATTCAGCATCCTTCCAATAGTGCTGTTAGAATAAAAATACAGCATTTTTATACTGGAGTTTTCTCCTACTTAGGTGAGAAAGCTGTGCTTTTTTTTTCTAACAAGATGAAAAATGGCAAATATGCCATTCAGACTGTTTTCATTTTGTGATTACCTAGCTAAAATGAGTCTACATTATCCCAGTAAATGACCAACTGCAATGTTTTCATAGTACAGAACACTGGAACATTCAAAGGATACAAATTCCAATATATACATCTGAAATGGACACTCTTTGGAGTAGTAATGGTTCTTTTGCAAAGGTTTTGGAATCCTTCATGCTTCTAATATGAACAATCATAAAAAAAGCCCTAGGGCTAAATTTGGTAGTTGTGCTAAAACGTACCATATGTGCTAAATGCATGTCTAACACAAAGTGTGCACCATTAGAATATTTGTGTGCTTCCTTAAGCACTCACAAAAGTATGTACAGATCTTTTTTTGTATAAGCTCACACTTGAACACAGAATAATGGACACTCTGGGAGAGGGCAGGGCAGGGCCTTTCTCAATTCAAGTCACCTGCAAGACCTGGATGCTTCTTGCACTGAGCATCAGAGAAGTCTGACTTTGAGGCAGATGCTATTCAAGTGGCCCTCACAGTATAGGGAAAAATGTAAAAGCAGTTGCCAGGTAGTTTGCTTGTGTCAATCTGTGCCTCCTGGATCCCTAGGAAGGAATAAGACTGAGTGGCTTAAGGAAAAGAGGCAGAAAAGAGATTGGACAGACAGCAGCTTCTAGTTTTGGAAGGCTAACCTAACCAAAAAGGCAGGAACCTTCTGAGGAACACACAATTCTGTTAACAAAAGCTGAAATAATGGAATTCAGAATCAAAACTATTTTACGCCATGAAGCTAAAGGGATTTTTTCCACCAGTCCTGACAGTAGCTTGTTAAGTTCAAAGTCGTGCAGACATTTTACAAGGAAAAGAGGAATTTTAGAAGCTGTTGTGCTTGCACAGAAATTAAAAGCTTTGGGTATTGAGGTGGGGCTTTTTTTCCCCAAGAAATAGTACCATTAGAAAGAAATAACTGGCTTTTGTACTTAGAACTGTTTCTCCCAATTTATCACTCACATCTATGAATTACTGGAGCTAAGCATGAAGAGTTCTTCTCTCATGTCTGGCAGACAATTGTACAGTAGTAATAAAAAAGTCCACGGTTTTGCAGGAGACAAGCTGTTAATTGTACATACAGCTTAAGGAAAAGCAGAATTACTGTTTTCCCAGACCTCCCATACCACAACTTTTGGTTCAACGTTTTATTATTTAAGACTAACAATACCAAAACAATGGAATTTAAAAAGTGAAACTGTGAGCTTTATGGAACTGGCTTTTAGAAACAAGCCACCATTCTACCTTACTCATGAGCTAACTTTGTTCATCCTTACTCACAGTGGGATGGGCCACGCTCTGCGGCACCTGGTACACGAGGCGGTCTGCACTGCCCGGCCCCGGCTGCCCCTTTGGTATATCGTACAGTGCCTGTGCTGAGGATGCACTGTCTGTCCTGGATAACAGTTTATTGCACGTTCCAACCAGTGGAGGAGCTTGATTCCCTGCAGCTTTGAAGGTGGAAATGGAAGGAGCACCAAGAGGTGTGCTGGGATGGCTGGACATGTCCATGATTATCGGAGTCGCATACTCTGGTCCGGTTACAGGCAGTGGCTCGGCGTAGGCGTGGTAAACTTCTTGGATGGGGGAACTGTAAGGGTCCAAGTCGGCGTAGCTGGCTTCCTTTCCTTCCTCTGGTTTGAAGGTTGATCTCTGGTGAAGCGTGCCCACAATTCCCCCTACCAGGGGCTGAGCATATTCTGTGTTGCAAGCCCCAACAAAACAAAACAAAACATAAATACACTTAATGGATTGTTTTACAGTGGCATCACAGTAAATACAACCTGTCAGTAGTCTCCCAGAGATCACTATGCAACATCAAACCAGTGGTCCCTCTCTGTCCAGCAGTGCCAATCACTTTGGAAAAGGATTCCTTTCCACCCAATAGGTAAAGCTGTTGGGATAGCCAAAACATCTCCACTTCTCAGGTTTATATTTCTCAGGTGAGCTGCAACTACCCAAGCTGCAAATGTGCCTGAAAACGAAGCTTATTGAAATGTTCTTCTCTTTAAATTAGATTTAAATAAAATTATTCTGCCTGGGTCTGGATAAAAAGTGGTCCTTGGGGTGGCAGGTTTGTCCTTTGAAGGGGGAAGCCTGTATGTAGTCTGAGATGTTTTAGCTACACAGATAATCTGAGTTACAAAAGCTGGAGGTGAAAAGCCTGATGAGCTGAGTGAAAACAGACAAGTAGCCAAAAGGAGAAAAGTCATTCTGCCTGCAGTGAAGCTGTAATTCCTGCAGACCTGCCCAATTCTGCCATCAGCAGGTTAAGTGCAGAACCAAAGCCAAAGTCAGTCATCCTCCTCCCATGCCTGGGTCACCAGGGAAAGGGCATGTGCCACCATTCATAAACCCTCCTTTTCCAGGTCACAAGTATGATTTAACCCATATAGTGAGGGCAGAGAATTAAGTGCCACATTTCAGATTTGTGCATAAAAATACTGTGATGAAATTATTTCCAGTGCATGACAATATAATCAGAAGAATTCTTTAACCCTTTATGAGGTTTAAAAACAAGTGAAGAACCTTTCAGTTACTGCATTAACTTGGGCAAGTGTCTATCTATAGCACATGAAATGAGAGAACAGACATGAAAAAGCATTTTAAAAGATATGCTCACCCACAAAACTATTCATTTCTCCTCTGTTCCCCCCCAAAACCGGGAAATAACTGAATGTAGCCAGATTCCTGACTTTCTTGGCATGTCATATATATATATATGTAAAACATGGCCCACAAAGTACCTGCAGACTCTGTCTGCAACATTGTTGGGACTTCTCTTGGTCTTAGGTGACTGATTTCACTGCTACTGTAGCGTACAGGAGTTTCTTCATGTTCTGCTGATTTGGTTGGGAAAAACTGCTTCATCCCTTTCCACCATCCTTCATATGGATTAAAAAAAACAAACAACAAAAAACCACCCAAGATTGTGTTTATACTGTGTTTTAAGCTACTAAAGTATTTTTCAGTACAGCTTGTGTTTTGTTGAAGCAGGTAAACAACTCAATTATCACCATTTTGAGTAATACCCTAAGACATCAGAGCTGTGATCTATCAGAAATAGACATGTAGCAAACAGAAGTGATTAGAAGCTTCCTTATCTAAAGGGTAAGACACACTTAAGACTGCCAGTGAGCAGACACACAGGTTTGCAAGTTTTCAACAGGAGGCCAGAGAAGGGAAGCACAGTCACACAGCAGTACCAACCCAACTGCTGCAGCTGCCCTTTGCACCTGGGGCACAGGTGGTTTCAGGACCACTGCAAAGAGCTGCTTGGTGCAATTGTCTGATCCTACGTTTATGAGGCACAAGACAATAGGATGGAAGATATACCTAAATCTCACACGCTTACTAGGGCAATGAAGACAAAATTTTTGACAGAACTTATACACTAGAAAGAAAGATTTCTTTTTCCAGGACAAAAAAAGTACCAAAGAAATGGTTATCAAATGTATAAAGACATTCCTTATAAATTATTTTTCCCCCTCATGTTGTATAATTAAGAGGTTTTCTACTTTGTTCACAAAAAAAACCCTGAAGCGGACAGCTCTAACAGGAGACACGATGTTTACTAATTCTGAACAAAAGAAAACAGAGAAAGAAGCAGTGCAGTTAAGTTTGTCCAGAAAAGAAATTCAGCGTTTGCTATGCCTCCCTCAGTTAGCATTAGAGAAGCTTCTGCTAGTAGAAACAGTAACTGCAATCTGAAATACACATTGAACAAAATACACTGAGTAAATGGTTTCATAAAACCATTCTGTTACCTGCACGATCCCAGTAAGGTAGATCATATGTGCCCTCAGTTTTTTTCCTGCTGGGAAAAAAAAAAAGAAAAAAAAGGGTTATTTTAACTAGTCAGCTTATCAAAAGATGTATTAATTAATGCTCAGCAATTATCACCTTGGCTGTAACTGGTCCTCAAATTTAATTGTAAGCACCAGTAACCTGGCTTGCCATCACCAGTCTGCTGCTACCAGAGGAACCAGTTTTTAGTCAAAGCACTTCCAATGAAAACAGTTACAAAAAGCTGTTTTGTCCTCGCTAGTCAAGTCAATTTTTTTCTCAGAAAGAATGCAATTCTTTCCTCAAGGGCAGACCACAGAGTTCCCACAGCAATACATGCAGCATTTCATTCCTACACACCAGGCTAACATTCATTTTAAGCACTTTCATCCATCTATGCATTTATGCATTTACCGGTTTCTCCAATGCCACGCACAAACTAAGATAAGAATCAGAGTAGTGAAGACCATCACCAGCACTGGAACCAGAACTGCTGCCAATGCCACATCTGAAAGCCATTAAATTAAGTGGTGTCAGACAGAAAGAGCTTCTCATAAATCAGTCTTTTATTTGAAAATTACTTGGGTAAAGCACACAGTTTTCACATTTAGTGTCTATCACACCACATCCCCCACCAGCTAAGCTACTCTGCTGGATGCTCCCACAGTGCAAACTTCAATTAACATCTGGCTCTTCTACATGCATGCTCAACTTGTGGTTTTGCAGGGTTTTTCATCAAAACCAACCAGTTTGTTTTAATATATGATTTTTCTGTTACAACAATGTATTCTATTATTTATGCAGAAAATCCCCAAGTCTGCTGTAAGTTTGAACTTCCTTTAAAAACCAAATTCCGCAGTATCTTAATAGTTAATCCCAATCAGTCTGTGCTGGGTCTGTGTGTGATCCTGTCCCCTGCCATCCAAAGGACACTTCAGCAGTGCCCATATCTGCAGTGACTTTGCTCCCTTTCCTGACCATTTTCTTTGATAAACAAAATGATTAAAGCAGGTGAAGTTTTTCAAATTTCATGTCAAAAAGATTTCTCCAGAAAAGATTTGCTAGATCAAGGATGTTTTGATCTAAGAATTATTAAAAAAAGCAGTTACACCTGATTAATTCAGAAGGGAAGTCCAAGTTACAACTTCTCCTACTGACAAAATGTGTTCAACGATTAAAAGCTGAACTCAGTTTGAACAAGTTCTGGAAGATGGAACTATTATATATCTATAAAATATAAACTGTATATACATTTATATTATACATATTACTTGGCAGATGGTTTTGTTTCTGCATGCAGTATGCAACTGCACATCTTTTATAATATGTGTCTTCAATAACTGGCAAATATTAGAAATAAAATACTGATCATCTGCTGTACTTTAAGTTTTGAGAAAATTTCACTGCAGAAAGCACACTTAATATATGCCAAAGCACTATATAGAGTTCCAACCATTTCTACTGTTTGACAGTGGATACCTTTGGTTACACTTGGAGTCACTGTAGTGTTTTTTATTTCAGGTGTGAAAGTTGTTTTATCTGTTTGCAGCGAAGTCTTCATTGAATGAATGAAGTCATCCATGAAGTCAGCATTCTTCTTGTCATTCTTGTTCTGAGGTGGTGGTGGTAAGGTGATTTTAGGAGCACGACCTTCAGAAGAAAAGAATTTATAGGATAAGTTCTTTGAAGTGCTAGCTTTCCGTATCTCCTTTTCAGGAGAAGACAGCTGGAACAGTTTGCTATAAAGCTTTTGTTCTTGTTATATAATGAGGAAATCCCCCCACGAATCAATGACATGGAAAGCAAGTGATTGGCATTTTTTACACTTATTTTGTAAATTATCTTGTGTACACCTAAATTCAGTGTTTTCCTGGTTAAGTGTAATAACTTTTGGATAAACCCAAAAGTACCCATTAAAGTAGGATTATGCAGCCAAGGAGCACTTCAGACTCACTGAAAATATACCCATAATATAACTTTTAACCGTAGTAATTTCACTTACAACCTTAATAGTTTCACTTCTTGTCTTGCACAGTTAAAAGTTTTCAGTTGTCTTACCTATACTAAACTGACATCCTAGCAACTCTACTTTCATTGCAATTTTCTGGTGCCATTTTAAGGGGTTAATCCTAAAAAAACGTGCAATAATAGGTGGAATGAAATTATTGCGAACTTCCTGGTACAATTCAGTATTCCCTTGAAATATCTAGAAAAGAAGGGAAAAAAAGAGAGAAACATTATGTTCTACAAATACAATAGCAATTAAGTAAGTACTACCAATGTCAATGTTTTATTTAGGAAGAATAAACAGTGAAGGATCCAATTCACCCCAGAACAGTGCTGCTGCCTGCACTTGTCCACTCCTTTGGCCCCATTACACTTACAACTAAATAAAACAAAGAAAGGTGTGTGCACATGTATGCACATAGCTTCATAGTTCACAGTAAAGGTACCATGGAATATCCTACTGATGCTCCCCAGGTAGTGCCTGCTGTTACACACATCTCATGTTTATGGCACTGAGTCATTCTAACATGGTCCTGCTTGGTATTTTGCAGTTACTCTTGAAATATCCGTGGATAGCAAGCAGTTGTGACACTGGGCAAGCAGGAATTAAGTGGTGCCTTCACACAGCCCAGCAGTTCAGCACAGCCTGTCTGAGGATGGTATTCATTAGAAAGCATTGGGGGCACCCTCAAGTGTGTAACCACACTGTCCTCTCGTGGCTGCTGCCTACAAGCGCTGAGCCACAACAAAATGAAAGAATTTGGGTTCTGAATGTGAAAGCTCTTCTCAGTCTCACACTGAGACATGAGGTGCTCTAAGAGAAGGGCGCAGACTCTGCATGAAGGATGAGTTCAAGCTGGTCCTTCACTGCCATCCTTGCACACAAAGAACTCATCAAACTGTGACAATACACAACGAGTCTGGGTGAAGTTTAAAAGCAGTGAGAGGAGTCCCTGTGAGATTCAATGTAAGCACACTGACAGATTTACAGCCAACCATGGGTTTTTCACCCCCAAGCTGCTTAAAACAATGCAGCAGCTTGGCCCAGTATGCCAACCCTCCCTCTCCTTCAGGAGAACTGGTTTGCCACCATGTCTTTTGGTAGGAAGTGAGCTGCCTCTCCATGTTAGTGCACAGGGGCTTTGGCCCTGCACATGCAACTCTGTGGTGCACTGGGATGACAGTAAATGAGTTCCTTCTCTTGAAAGCACTGATACAGACATTGCAAATCATGGTGTACACAATGCAGAACAGAATTACAGCACTTGCCTGAAAAAAAGTCAATATTACAAGGAGTTTTCTTCTCACTCACACCACCTGGTAACCAATAAAGCACCTTGCCATTTCTAAAGACAAACACTGTGCAACAGCTGATGTGTCTGCACACCACGGAGCAGCCAAGAGCTGTTAGCACATCTCTGATCAATACAAATCAGTGCTCTTTCAATCTTGATACACAAGAGAAGAGATTTCTGTATTGCACTGCTGAGGTTTTGAACAAAATGTCTAGAATATCCCTAGAGGTCTGAAATAATTATTCTAGGAAACTATCCATTCAAAACAAGTCCCTGCTCTGGATTTAAGCTTCTTGTTCTTAAATAATATTGAGTAGCAACAAATGAAGACAGAGTAAATGCAGGGGCAAGCCTATGATGTTATTTTGGAAATTAATGAATAACACCAAGTAGTTGAAGTTCATGTGCCCACAGCAGATTATGTTCCAGCTTCTTGTAGCTACAGATCTCACAAAAGAATTTTTTGTTTTGGTAAGGATGCAAGTGAGAAGCAAAATAGAGAGGTGACTTCCTGATGGGATGCACCCAGCCCAAATTGCTGTACTGTATCCCTGCTCATGCTGTGCCTGCCAGAGCCCATCACCAAAAGAATGCACATCTGGCTGCCCAAGCAACACATGCAGAGGTTACAGATTAGGGACACAGATGCCCTAACTCTTAAAGTTGAATCTCATGTCAGGTTTCTGAGCATGTAACAGCAAGGGCAAAAAGAATCAATGACAATTCTTACCTTCGAGAAAGACTAACAGTAAAGATCTTTACTCCAGGCTTTTATCAGTCAAGTTTTTATTGTCCAGTGTTACAGAAGTGACTTTACCGGCAGCTCTGTATTTTTGTTACCCTAATTTTTGCATTAAAAAACAATTTGCTTCTGAGCTCAATGAAGTATAGATTTTTCAATGAGAAATCACTTTCACACTTCTTTTATTATCAAACTCTTCCCATTTCTCTCCGTGCTGTTAAACAAAGCTTTTGCAACACTGCAACTCTGATTTGTCCTTTTTCCCTAATTCAAGCATTTACTCTGTTTTTCATCCATGAAAAGTTAAGAAAAGTTTGTCTTGAGTACTGCCAAATCTCTAAAAGGTATTTGCAAAAAGGACTAGAGGAAAATCTTGGAAAAGCTTCTAGTCTCCTGAAAAATCTTAGGAATTCCAAACGTTTCAAAAAACCAGAGACTAGCACCTCCCGGCTGGTCTGGCATGCTAAAAGGGAGAAGCCTGCAAGCAGATGCATCCAAAAGCAAATCTGTATCAAGTGAGATGATGGCAGACAGAGAGAGAATCTGCTACTTTGAACCAAACTGAACCATTTCTTTCTGTCATTTAACTACAGCTGCCAGTTCCTGGGTACACATGATTCTTCATGCCCTGTCCCTTAATGACACACAGAGTGCAAAGAAAGATCTGTTGCCTGTAATTTCAGGCTCCACAATTTGTTTCATTTCATGAGCATACAAGAGGAACAATTTGCTCAAATTCAAGGCAATAGCTGCAAAGGTTTTTAAAGAAAATTACCACACTAACACTGAAGCCTAAATCTAGGCAGCTTGCTAACTGAGGTCTCACTTTATGGCCAGAAGAGGGCACTCAAAACTAGCAGAATATGCTGGTTTTTTTCCTTTTTTCTTGAATACTTCACACCAACAGTCACGTTAATTCACATGTAGGCTCAGACCTGACACTAAATTCTCCTCCTCTCTTTCCAGACCTTCCTACTGCAATTATGTCCAGTGTTTAAAAATCTCTTAATTTAACAAACTTCAGCCTTTTACTTCATCAACAGAATTCTACATCCTTCCTTGAAACATTCTTAACCCAGAGTAAAGAGAAGACCAAGGACAGCCAAAGTGACCATCCTTAAATCCTGTTTCTAAAAAACTACCAGACTAGTAGTTACAGTTACATGTACATAATACCACAGGCCTATAGAACTAAGGTAAATTACATCCAAGGATTTTAAGAAAAAGAAGGAAAATGTAGTTCCAGTCACATTACTAAGAATCCTCTAATTTCTCTAAGAGAATCTGATCTGAACCACTGGGAAGACATGTATTTTCTAATTTTTACTGTCTATTAAATACTGCAGAGCTGTAAACATGGGGGAAATAAGATTGCCTTGCTGCTAACATTAGGGACTTTTTCTGTGTGGTAAAATATTTGCTATCTGAATATACCCCCTCTGCAAGGCTGTTATCTAAGAAACTTAACAGTATTTCATTAAAAATTAGGACTGACAAACATTAGAAAACATGAGAAATTATAGAACCTGTAATATTTCTTCTGTAACCACAAGAGGATAAAAAAGTAAGGTTTAATTTTAAACATATAACCTATTCAAAAAGAAATAGAATTATTCTTGAAGAGACGCAGTACCAGACAGCGTACCACTGGCAACAGAAGTTTCTTGTATAGAATATTCCCACTCAAATAGTAATAAAAATAACATCTGAATTTTAGAACTGTTCAAATCCTTCCATATTTGCATGCTGTCATATTTTCTTCTGCTTATCTGCTTTACGATTCAAAATAACACTGAAAATGAAAGGTATTTAATTATTCCTCACCATACCAAAATGACTTGAACTTACAGTTGTGAAATCTCCATAGAACATACCTAGAAAGTATGTGGTATTTTTACCTTATCTTTACCCATGCCAGGTTCTCTGTACACTGTCCACTTCTGTGCATCATCACTGTATAAAATTCTGTAGGCTGAGACATAATAGTAGTGCTCTGCTAAAGTTGATCCAGTAGTTATAATACCTGTGAAAATTGAGGTGCCCAATTAGGAAAAAAACTGGTGCCACTTTGTAAAAAATTAACAGTTCAGTTTTTGTACCCAGAGCTACATAGTGGAGAGTCTTCACTGGTCAAGTTAACTTCATGAAGTTTATCCAAAGTGCCAGGGTCTGAAACTTCCACAGTGACTGAAACTCAGTAAACTCATTTTACTTACTTTGTATTTTAATTTTCACAACATAACCTTGCTAAGCCCTTTCCCCTGTTTCTTGGTGGAAGCAGCCCCTTCATTTGACCACAGCCCACTCCTCAGCTGCTGACACAGCTCTTCCCTGCTCTTGTACTGCCAACCTAAAGGCACCATTGAAAGAACTGCAGCTTCCTACAGCTGACCCCACAGCACAACTCACACAGGAAAGCTGTTTTGGAAAAGCTTATTAGCACAGGAATTAGAGGAGTGATGCAAAATCCAAACAGTCCCCAGGGAGGTAATAACAAAGGCCACTGGTAAATCCAAGTTGCTTAATGACAGCAAGCCATGCTGCTGATAGCAGGGTGTGCAGCTGAGGTTACAGAGACCAACTCAGGCAATTTGGAAAGAGACAAAAACAAACTGATCACTGGAACATGTTTCACAATAGCCTGAAAGCCCCAGACTCTATGAAGCACTCCACCTGAATCCAATTTAATTTTGATTTACATCATATGACAAACATGCCCATTAACAACAGCAAATCTCCTCTGAATGACTAAATCAGAAACCACTAGCACTGGCACTGAAGGTGCACCAGCTGCACAGCTACCCTAGGGATTAAACCCAATGTGCCAATGCCTCAGTGCTTCACTATTGGAATGGGCAATGCTGCAGTCAATGGGAATTGGTAACCATGAGCTGGCTGCTCAACTTGGAACAGAAAACAAACCATCCAGAGCAGCCTGGGAAACAGCACCTCCAGCTGTGTCTCCAATCAACAGAGCTGCTAAAATCACCCACTGTGTGAAGGAGCAGGGCCAAACCCAGAGGCTGGCTGGCTAAGCTCACGCTGTTTCGCCTGTTTGCTGAAGTAAGGCCCAGCAGAGACTGTGGGCACAAGCCCCACTCCATGTGAGAAGGTGAAGGGGAGGCTGCCAGCTGCTCTCTCGTGTCTGCTGATTCCTCACACTGCACTGGAAATGCTCCTTTCCCTGCTGCTGGATTCACTGTGGCCATGATGTGCACTAGGGAAAACCCAGGAGCACCTGTGTCAGAGGTACAGGAGGCTGAGCTGACTGGATTTTGATCTGCAACTCCAAGGAGACAACGAGCAGGAAAAGGGAAGCATCAAGGATCCAATAAAACCACGGGAAACACTTCAACAAATTTTGATGGAAGAGATGTCTTCTACAAAACTACACCTCTTCAGCTCCAGGCTCCTCAGTGTATATTGCAACCTTGTACTGAACACCCAGATCACAAGTCTTAATGTCAATTAAATGTGGGGAGCACATCCACACAACCCCTGAATATGCCCTGTACTGAATTCCTTCAGCTTTGAAGCAAGCCAACACAAAATGTGTTGGAAGTACCTGGGAAGGGGATTTATCCCTCTTGCCTGCACACTTACTGAGACAAATTGGNAACTTTTGAATGCTGCTGAGAAGCCACATCAGATTCATTTACCGGTTATTTTCTTTTCTTTATTCAAGTCAATCTGCAACCACTGATGTTCATCATTGATAAAAGCAGCCCAAGGAGGTCCAATTCTTTTTAGTCTGGCATTTTCAGGTTTCCAAATGTTTACTTGTCCTGTTTGGTTAGGCCACTCAAGAATAGATGATGATGTGATGTGGGAATCAGGAATCACCCCAGATTCCATCCCCAGTGTCCCATAGCAACCTGAACAACAGAAAAGGTGAGGATTGAAAATGAGAACTGAAGTTACGCTGCTTGGATTTTAAGAGTTCACATGCAAATATTAAACTGCCATCTAAATTTATTC
>VZTT01040328.1:0-61394 GCA_013400855.1 Buphagus erythrorhynchus | reverse complement strand
AGACACACCAAAAAAACCCCAACCCAATACATTTTGTCTTGTCCAGTGCTAATAAAGCCTTCTGCATTGCATGGGGCTTTTGAACAGAGAAAAAGCAACTTTTCCTAATCCTTCTGCAAAACTAGGGTAGTTTTCACAGCCAAATTTCAGAGCAGCCTTGCAGTTCTCTGACTATCCTTGCTGCACCAGCCTGATGCATTTCCACAGCACACAGCCCACGAGCCCTCACAGCAAAGCCTCTGGCGCTTCCATGAGGCAGCTCTCTGCCAGGAGAGAAAACCCATTAGAGCTCCCAAGAGCAGAAACACGTTGGAAGCCAGCAGCCTCATTAAATGAATATTCATAAATTATTTTGCTACATAAACAATATTAATATCACACCTTCCACCTTCAAAAGCCTATTGCAGGCAGGGACTCATTAAGACCCCAGCAAAGACCACTTGCAGACTTTCAGTTACATGAAAACTCAGAAACTTTATTAAACACGAGCAATATATTTATTTTAATAGAGTACAAAGCCTGGATTTGGCCACCCTAAAACACCACTCAGAGCACCGAATCGCCGAACAGCCCGATCAAACAAGGCTAATGTGTGCAATATATCTTGGGTGAGTAATATACAGCCACATTTCCTGCTCCATTTACCCAGTTTTAACTACACCTGACCTACTCTTATCCTAATAGAAAACGGCTGCTCTTCTCATTGCCCGTCCTCCACACATGTTTTTCTGATAATGACCAAAACTAAATCACTTCCCTTTCTCCTAAGTGCTGGGCACCAGCTGTCTTGTGACATTTAACTACAACAAGTCCTTTTTCAGGACCTCCAGGTTAGTTCCTGGGGCCCTGGACCTCTGTCCCTGTGTCCTGTCTCCGTCCTGCATCCGGGCATCGGAACTAAGGGATTAGGAGAGGTGCTGGGTCCTGCACTCAGGTCACAACAACCCCATGTGACATGACAGGCTTAGGAAGAGTGGCTGGAATGCTGCCTGGCGGGAAAGGAACTGGGGGTGCTGGTTGACAGCAAACATAAGCCAGAGTACCCAGTGGGCAAGAAGGCCAATGGCACCTGGCCCACATCAGCAATAATATGGCCAGCAGGACCAGGGCAGTGACTGTCTCCCTGTACTGGGCACTGTTGAGGCATCTCCAATCCTGGGGTCAGTTTTGGGCCCCTCATTCCAAGACAGACAGTGAGAGCCTGGAGTGTGTCCAGAGAAGGGAATGGAGCTGGGGAAGGGCCTGGAGCACCGGGAGCAGCTGAGGGAGCTGGGAAAGGGGCTCAGTCTGGAGAAAAAGAGGCTCAATTGGCCTCAATGGTCTTAATGATCTTTTCCAGCATAAGTGATTCCATGATGTTATGATCCCAGCCCTACAGAATTTCCCTCATCAAGGAGGTATGTGGAGAAAAAGTTGGGAGCTGCCTCAGTTTCTGCTGCCACTCTCTTTGTGAGCCAAGGTCTCCCTGCAGCAGTGAGGATGCTGCTTGTCAGCAAGCACAATGCATCAGTTTGTGCCTGGGTGAGAGGTTCTCCCAAACCTGTGAGCATCACCTCACAGAGCAGGTTCAGCTTTGGAAAGGAAAAAAATCTGCTTCCAGCAGTGTTTTTGCCCCCCATGGAGCTTAGCTTGGAGTGATCCATCGAGGTGGATTTAAAGCTTCCTGAGCAGCATGTTTAAATGGCCAATTTGACCAGAAAATGTGCTTGATTCACAAGCGCTGGCTGCATTTCTCCAGTGCTGAGAAATCACAGCTATATTTCATTATTGTTACTAATTGCTATAAAGTATTATGGGGAGGCGATGGCACAGGCAGTAAGAAATATAAACCATTTGCAGTCTATTGAGCCCAGAGAACATTTCCCAGGCTTGCTTAGGGGTGCAGAAATTGGTGCTCGGTGCAAATAAATGAGCAAAAGCATTTTCCGAAGGAATTAGCGCATGGCACGAGCAAATTGCAGCAATTGTGTCTCTTCTTTCTAAGCACTGAATTGCCTCTATAATTCCCCATCATTTAGTTGCATAAATCTTGCACAAATAAACCAGCAATTTGCATATGCACAGAAAAGAAATTATAGAAACACAAGGAAAGATGTTATATTTTTCCTTCATGAGCTGGAAATAAATATGCATTGCTTACTGCCT
Organism: Buphagus erythrorhynchus; assembly: GCA_013400855.1. Taxonomy (NCBI): domain Eukaryota; kingdom Metazoa; phylum Chordata; class Aves; order Passeriformes; family Sturnidae; genus Buphagus; species Buphagus erythrorhynchus. The sequence goes on along the minus strand of VZTT01040328.1, from coordinate 59,249 downwards.
AAGCTGTGTTTGGCCCAGCTCAGAAATATAAATTTAGGAAACCCTTTAATTTTCAATAATAAATACATATCAGAGGATGAAAAAAATATAATTTGTGGCATACAGAAGCCACAAGTTTCTGAGTTGTTGCATCATGAAGTGCAACAGCAGAGCCATGTGTGCATGCAGAGGATGCAGCATGATCACAGCATCGTAGAATCCTAGAATGGTTTGGGTTGGGAGGGACCTAAAGATCAGCCGGTTCCAACCACCTGCCATGGGCAGGGACATCTTCCAATAGACCAGGCTGCTCTAGACCACAGGTTACACCAGTGTCTTCATTGACACTGACATCACTGACAATGGCCAAGGGATGCAGCTCACCACAGCTGACAGGAAGAGCAATGCAGAGGGGTGAATGCAGCTGCCTCTGGTGCAGCTCAGTCAAGCATGCACTGAAATAAATGCAGAGGCTCTTGGGGAAGCAAACATCTCTTGAAAACGACACCTCCTTTACCCATCATCTTGATTTTCAGCCATGAAATGCCTATATTTGTTGTGACTTCGACAGAGGACTCTGAGGCTTCACTACTACAGAAATCCCAGGGTTAAGGCCAGAAGCAATTAAATTATATCTCTAAATTATTGAGCCATAATGCATCATCTGGCCTTAGGCCCCACCTGGACCCAGGCACCAGTGGGCACCAGGGGTAGGAGCAGCTCTGACTGTTTATCATGCTGGTGGAGGCTTCCCAGAGGAGCAAAATAGCTGTTTCCGATTAACTCCCTGTGTGACTGATCTCATTCTGGAATAAGAGGGTGTTATTCCAAAACACCATAATCCTCTTCCAAATGACTTAATCACATTTGGAGGAATAATGTGCTTTTCTTCCAAAACATTCATATAGGAAAAAAATCGGGGGTGAAAAAAAATCAATCAGAAACAGCCCTTTGTAATAACACCTCGTGCAGAAGAGTTCTCAGTGGGGACTTGTGATACTGCACTGCTTTACAAAGATTTAATAAATCACCATTTGCAGTAATTCCTGCAGGGTGGGAGAGCAGCATGACTGAGAGGCACACAGCATCTCCTCTCCCTCACTCCAAAGCTATGGAACTCCAAAATTATCCCACTACGCACTGGTGCCTCAGGCAGACTCACCCATGTCTCTTGTGTTCCCTATTGACCATTTATGGCCGGAGCATTGCTGCAAACCCACTGCTCAGGGATGGTCAGTCAGGCCAAGCTGGAAAGTATAAGAAGGTAGGAACACCCAGACTGAGTCCCTAGGAGAAGGTGCCACCAACATCCACTGGCTCCCACAGCCATTTCTCTCTCTCTCTCTCCTCTGCATCTGCCACACCACTGGGGCAGGATGACTCTTGTGTTAAGGAGGAGAAAGAAGCAGTTACTTGGATGAAAGCACGAGCTCTCACATCTTTCATCCATTAACTAATCATTCCTCCTGCACAACACATGTGCCAATTCATCATAGGTGATCAATACCTTCCTTGAGGCCCCAGGATGATGAACGTCTCTGTTGATATTCAAATGACCTTGAGAGAACAGGGGCAGCTCCCTCAGGCACAAGTCAAAGAACCAAGATGAAGCATCATGTAAGATGATACGCGGTCCCAACATCTCTCTGTAAGGCACAGACAAATGTTTTTGGCTAAAAAGCTTCTCCAGAACCATGAAGGAAAATTTTAAGTCATGCAGAGGCTGGAAGACGATGCTGGACTAAGCAGACCTGAATTTTGTGTGTCACAGAAGGCTGTGACAGTCACCTGCAAAAGGGCAATATGGTGCCTATCCTGTGCTCTTGCTCTGGGCTTAGGGTCAATTCACAGCATCCCTCTTTAGAGTTAAGACAGAGCCACCAGCTGGAACTTACATTCTTCACAGAGACCAGAGTTGGTATACCCCTGTGTGGCTCCTCTCTCAGGTGCAGTCCTTTGCTCAATCTCTAAGGCCATTCATTACCTGTGGCAGGGTAAGGGCCAACTCTCTCCCTCTCCCAATCACTGTTCATCTCACCAACCCAGCAGATCACAGGAGCTGACATCCTCCTGCATGAGGAACTGCTGTCTTCAGCTACAGCTTTCCCCTCTGCCCATATCCAGCCATGCCAGCAGGAAAATAAACTCCTGTCCTGCTTCATATGCACTGTAAACCAGGGCTGCCCATGGACTACATACAACATGTCAGGTTTATTTTTCTCAGAAGAGGAAAAAAAAGATAACCATAGATAACTAAAGCAGCTTCCCATCTTCATGAAACTGAAAACAAACCTTTAAGACAGTTGTTTGTCCTGCAGAGCTCTACGTTTTACCCCAAAAATAATTGAAAGAAATGCTGAGAACTTGCAAAGCTCCTACAGTAGTTGTTTGCGTGATTTAGGTTAAAAATAATTGCTGTCCAGGCTTATCTGCCTGACATAAGTAATTAGATCACAGAGTACTTATAAGCTGCCATTTCCTATGAGCATATTTTAACATGGCCTTTATCGTTTGACCTTTATATCTGCAGAGGCTTCATCCGCTCCCTGCTGCTGTGATGGATTTATTTTTGAAGACTGGGCTCAGGCTTGCCAGTCCTCGGGCGAGGATGCCTCACAGGAGACAGATTACAGCCCCAGCAGCTTCTGCAGCGAGGAGGAGAGAGCCTCTCTTTATGAGGAGATGTGACAGACCGGGACCCTGCTGCAGCTCCACCAAAATTAATCTCCACAGTTAAATTTATTGTTTGCACTAAGAGAAATTATTGATGGGCACTAGAAAGGGTCGGGCAGTGTAGAAATGGGGGAACGTGGAAACACACCACTGAAAGGGAATGGTCCTTATCATATGAGATATATTCATATATCTAATATGTTCATACTTTCAAAAAAAATTCATAAATTTTCCCCCAAAAATGGAGACATGTGGCAAACCCTTCTTGTACATCTCAAAAGCAGGAGATGTGCTTCCTGGCTCATGGGTGAAGCAGCTCCCTGACTCTCAAAGCTCAGAGAAGGCCAAAAGCAAAATGCTAAGAAGAAAAGAACCCAAGAGAATAGATCACTGTCACTATTTTCAGTCACAAAAATAGCTACAGGGAGACACTGATCCTATTCACAACAAAACCCATAGATAAAGAGCAGGGACTTGAGTCCTCCACAGCTGAACAGCTTTGAGTAAATTTAAAAAACTGAACAAATCTAACACATCAACTAATTTCTTTCCATTTTTATGAAGCCCAGACTTGGGTAGGTTCTCTCTTCTCATCAGCAACCCTTGAGAAGCAACTTGACTTTGCTAGAGTTGTCAGATTTGTAAAATAAGAGATTTCATTTTTACATCTCACTCAATTTTTTAATGAAATCTAATTTCCTTTTAAAATAATTCAATTTTTTAATGAAATCTAATTTCCTTTTAAAAGATATTTTCAAACTTCCCTCACAACTGATGGATATTGTTTTCTTTTATTGTCCAAACTTCCTTAATGACATAAAGACCCTAAATTTGAAGGGATTTAATGTTTGCAGAGCCTTTTAGTATCTTTGTGGATGGCAGTCTTGTCCCTGTCTTCACGCAGATTAAGTGAGACACTGAGGTCAGAGTTATTTTGGGAGAACACACAAAGAGGTTGCTTTCCTTAGGGGACCAGGCTGAAAATCCTGGAAGCTGCCAGTCAGGTACTCTTCTTGCTGAGTTTCAAATTATGAAGCAGAACAATAATGCTGAGTCTTGCCTCCATCTGGCAATGGTGAGACCTCTCCTATCCAGATTCTCTAGAACTCCACACCTTTGGAGTAGGTGGAAAAGCCAACGGGACAGCTCATCCCTGGCCACTGGTAGGACATGACGTGGATTGAAAAGATGATGTACCACCCATTCAACCAGTGCTCCCTTCCCACCACATCTCAAGCAAGCCCCCAGCCCATACCAGTTTTCTGCTGGTAGCCTGAGGTAGATTTGAGCAGCTGAGGACCATCAGTCCCATATAAAAGCCAGGGCTGTTTTAGATCTCCAACTGCTTTCAGAAGTGGTACAGATGGGAACAGCTGCTGCAAACCAGAGTTGTTTCCCATCAGGTAGGCAAAGCTAAGGGTCTCTTCCATGTTTCCATGTTTCACAGAAGTCTGTCTCATCTGTGAGTTTGTCTGTTTCAAGGGGAGGCAGAATATCTCTTAATAGGATTTCAGGACCACTTTATCTATCAAGGACAAAATCCCACAATGAGACAACATCACTGAGAGATTATCCTGTGTTCTCTGAAGGAGAGAGCACAAGATTATCCTGAAATGAGGCTTGTTTCTGCTGAGGTAATGAGAGATAATTAGTAACCCCCTTTGCATAGCTGGGTGACCCAGAGAGCACTCCCAAAGTAGAAAAGCAGCAGCATTTCCAAAGGGAAGGAGTCCAAGATCTGACATGGACTCAATCTGAAAGAAAAACTTCTGGAAAGGATCAGGGCAAGGCCATGAATTTATGAAGTAGTTGTTCGGCTGACTCTAATTTTTAAAGCATTATTATCCTTTTAGCAGGGCTGTCGCGTAGATGGAAGCCAGAGCCAGTGTGATGAAGAGCAGCTGAATAGCGATTTGCAGCAATTCCTCCTGCCTTCCACACTTTTTTTCTGCAGAGCAGCAAGCCAAATTGCTTGTAACCAGCTTACTGCAGCCTGAAATGCTGCAAAAAGGGAAATTTCTGGGCTGGTGGTGTGAGGAATGAAGAGGGAGAATGAAAAAGGAAGAGAAACACCAGCAGCAGGTCCTGAGATCCACTGGCATTCCAAAGCCCAAAGCCAGACAGGTGTCAGAAACATTTTCTTTGAATTCTTGGAGATTCTAGACTGACCCAAACAGGGCAAATCAAAGAGCCATTTCTGCAGATTTAAATGCATTTTGTGTGCCCTTGCAGCAAATTCTCATCTTGCTCACAGCTGTATCATCTGCATTTCTCCAATAAAAGCATCCCTGTTGGATGCAGCACCCCTCTAACCTTTCAGGTGCTCAAAAGCCACCTTCCAAGTAATGCAATCAAAACAATCCAGCTAAAAGTCTTTCTTCTGGCCTAGGCTGACATGTATTGTTTCTAATAAAGCTAAAGCTCTGTGGGACAACTAATGGGTGCTTATTAGTACAGGCAATGGACTATTCAATCACCCATATAGAGAAACTAATGGGGATTGATGGCCAAAATACAGGATGAGGATTTACCTCTATATAAACAGCTGATAGGCTGGTGGTCGGATTAATCTTAGGTATCAATGGGGAAAGTTCATACCTGGCTAATAAAGAGATAAACAAAATATGTGGAAAATAGCATCACTGGGTCTCTGGGAGGGGTTTAATGTTATTGCTGTGCCAGCAGGTGGGTTTCCAGAGATGTTCACCTTTCCAAACAGCACTGGTGTGGGAGCAAGTTAAAAGATGGTGTAGCCCACACGATGCAAGAAAGCAGCTGGAAAACGTCTGGATGAACCTTTGCACTCAGTAAGAGTAGGCTTAGATTAGATTATTAGAAAGAAATCTTACCCTGTGAGGGTGGGAAGGCAGCGGCACAGAGTGCCTAGGGAAATTGTGGATGCCCCATCCCTAGAGGTGCTTAAAGCTAAGCTGGAGGGAGCTCTGAGCAACCTGGTCTAGAGGAAAGTGTCCCTGCCCATGGCAGGGGAGCTGGAACTAGGCGATCATTAAGGTCCCTTCCAGCCCAAACCGTTCTGTGATTCTATGGTCCTCTTTATTTTTAAACCACCTTGCATACAATCCTACCTTTTCCTGCTTCATCTCCTCTCTTCAGCAAACGCTTCCCAAGATTTTTCTACCTTTGTCCTAGAGCTGATGGAGGAATGGTATGATTTGCTGAGTTGAGGGAAGGGCATGGTCACCTCTGAGGCTTCTAAGTCACTCTTCCCTGCAGCAAAGCACTCCTTGATTTCCATCCTCCCATTTCCTTCCCTTTGAAAGGCCTCTGACCGGATCACAGATGGCAATTCCTATGTGACAGATCCTAATGTCATTATTGATGACAAACCAGATGTCCAGGGAGACATAAAGCTCCTTTTAATCCAAAATTCATCAAGAGCCTCACCTTTGTAGTTTAGGGTGAGTGCAAAGGTATCTTCACTGGAAGGGGTTGGGGCCACACATTTTTTTTCCTCTTGCCTCAGTTTTCCTTTGCACAGCATGGCTGGAAGTGACTAAACCAGACACCAAAGGGGTCCTGTTCTCAATAACAGCATCATTAGAATGCTACAAAAACCTCTCTTGAACTTTACAAGGGCCTGGGAAGGGACATGCTGTATGTGACAGAGCGTGTTATGAACCTCAAGCCATTATAACATGCTGCTCCTGCTCCTTGCTGCATTTTCCTAGTCAAGAAAGAAAGAATTCCTGGTTTGGGTTATGGAGCAATCCTGACGCCTAATGTGTCAGTTTGTCTCCTGCCTGACAGCTAAATATGATCTATTTTTCCATAGATTTGGTGTTATATAGCTTTCCTGCTATCAGCCACTGGAGTAAAAGGGAATGACATGGGATCAGCATAAGTAGGAGATGCAATGTGGACCACAGCTAGTTAGCAGCAGGTAAAACACCACAGGTGACTTGTTCGCACTAACATTTTAAAACAAGAGCTCTTGTGCTCATTATCTCTCTTGGAGACAGGGGAAAAAATCCCAACAGCCTTTGTGGCAGTGAAGACAAAGCTTTGCTCGGTAGGAGATGTTCTATACAGCATAATGTATGCCAGGAGCAATCCCGGTGTTTTATGGGCCTGCTTAGTGTGAAGTGCAAAACAGGCTTGGGGCTGAGGCTGCATTATTCATGGGGGACCTTAAATATTTCAGTGTGAGGCTGAGGTAGGGAACAACGTAACAATAGCATATTGTCCCCTTTCTTTCCCTAAAATCATTGTTTGTGTTTAAGAAGGCAAGCAGGGAATCTTTCCCTTTCAGTGTAATGCCATGCACTGACACATCACAGGGAAAAGCAGGATAACACTGAGGCAAACCCCACAGTCCCTCCAAGGAGGGGAAACTTTCCCATCATCTCCCAGCTCCCAAGGAAATATCAGTCTGTCTTTAGAAAAGGAACAACTCTGACACTTATTTTTGGAGATGATTCACCAGTTCTGTGCGTGAAGGCACACATCAGCAGGTGGGTGTGCAGACAAAGAAAGTTTCTGGCAGTTTTTCCCCTTCAAATCAGCCGAATTATTTCCACACCACTCTCCTGTGTATGACTTGCTTGATTCAGAAGCAATGGCTGGTTTCCAGCAGGGCAGTGGGAAAAACCCAAAATTGCAATGTTTGGGGTAATGTGATCAGAGCAGTGAGGGCGCAGGCAGGTGAGGAGGCAGAGCTGCCTCTGTGCAGATCCACTGCTGCCATCAGCCGGCAACTGGAATCCAGCACAGGGCCTCTCCCTGGGACAAGAGCTAAAGCAGACACAACACACACCACTTACACCAAGCCCCTCCTTGGCTGTTTCCACTGAGAAGAGACATTCTTGGGCTCAAAAAAGAGCAACACAGCAGATGGGATGCTCAGACACAGGGGAAAGCTGGATCTCTCCAGGCAAAATTTGCCTCTAAATGCTGTTTTATTCTCTCCAACACCATGGAGGTGAGAGCCACAGAAGCTTAAGGACAAGCCTCACCGTGTCCCAGGCTGGGTATCTTGGAACTCAGCAGATATCAGATCAGTCTGGCAGCTCCTTATGTACTGTTCACACAGTGCTGAATTTGGACCAGAGCTTCAGGATCCAGTCTCCTTGCAGACAGCCTGGGTCTTGCTATTTATCCCTACAGTTCTAGTCTCGTGTTGAGATTCTTGAGTGGAGTGAGGTTTGGCCAAACTTCAGATAACCAATTATTTCAGACAACATGATTCTGGCCAGAGATACATGAGATTCCAGAGCTTTCTCACTTCTGTTTCCTTTCCTGCAAAGATAAATCTTGGCAGCTGTCTCTCACATGAGATAAAACAGAACCAGCTCCCTACATCTGACATAGCTGTAGCAAAATAAAATCCCTGTTTCTGCTCTTTTTGGAACCATCAGAAAGAAACTCAGGTGACTTCCCCGACAGTGAGAAATTCTGGTATTTCAATTTTGATGTTTTAACTCACCCATGTTCCTTCTCAGCTTAGATCAAGGTTCATAGCCAGAAATTCACATTCCACAGCCACAAAACCTTACACTAGTCCACTATATCAGTTTATCTGTGACCTCTTACATGTGCTGTGCTTCCTACAAGGAGTCATTTGCATCCAGCTCCTTCCAAAACAAATCTGCACAACTTTTCCTTTGAAATCAGCCCTCCAAAGGTGGGGAGATACAGGGCTCAGATAATTCTCAGGTAACAACCCTTCATTTGCAAGGACATGTTGCTGCCTCCAACAACTGCTGTACATTGACAGGTCTCTTACTACAATGCTGATATGACTACTTTGCAGACTTCCCTTTTGTTTAGATTAACTGATAATTAACAGGCACAGCTGTTGTTTTTTGGATTTTTTTAGAAGATGGAGAACACAGAGATTGCTGTGAAAGACTAGGCACAACCTGCACACATCCCATGACAGAGCACTGAACTTTCTCCAGCAAGAGCATTCCTGAGAGCCAAATCCTGATGCAGCCCCTGCGCTGCCCTGGGTATTCCCATATAATTTATTCCCTTGGCAAAGCTGCAAAGCTCTCATTTGGGATGTGGGGAAGAAGCAATAGGTCCCCCCTTTGCTGCAGGGGTGTCCCTGCAGACCCACACACCCCCTGTGCCATGGCACAAGTGCACTGCAGACACTGGGGGTGCTGCCAGTCCCAGCTCCCACCAGAACTGACCCAGAGCCTCACTCCTGACCTGGCTTGGATTGGAGTCCATGACCTAGAGGTGAACTGCTCTATATCCCATATCCAGTCTCCCACTGAGTTTATTTTCTGGTGTGGCAGATCAAAGACTGCTGTAAGGAGAAAATCTATCAAAGGCTCAGCACCCTAACATAGATCCAGCTCGCTTTTATGTTTACTTTCAACAAGCATACTCCTTCCTATTGTTCAGCAATCACTTTAAAATGGATGATTATCAGATTTCCCTATTAATGGGAAAAGTCAGGCAGTCACAGATTTTAAAATATGCTACTATCTGTGAACTGCATGTATCACATTATGGAAAAGCCAATCTGTGGAAGAAAGCTATTACCAAGTGACCGTTTCTTGGCTCAGCAGCTGGTTTTAATTTCAGCAGAGGATGCCCTCTGCTTCCTAGCACCCAGCAGCACTGCTCTTCCCACTGTTTCCCTGTAAGCACTGCAAAACTACAGTGTTGGCCAAGCACTACAGCTGCAATCAACAAGGAGAACTTCTGCATCTAAGACAACTGTCAGCCCCTCACTGCATCTGCCTTGTCTTTCATTCCATCCAAGAATGGTTTGTATTGGGAGGGACCTTAAATATCATCCTGTTCCACCTCACTGCCATGGACAGGAACACCTTTCACATGGACCAAAAGATACAGGTTAGTCTTCTGGACAAAGCAGCAGACTGTCATTCAGGAATTTCCAGGTGGGATTCTTGTCCTCTCCATCAAAAAGGGTTGGAATCTAAAGCAGCCATGAGGACAAACCTGAGTTTTGCTACAGTTTACAAGTGGCTTTGGATAAATTGCTTAACCACCCTCAGTTCCCATTCCCTGTGCTAGGTGGGATACTCATGCCCAGTTTACTGGGATGTCTCATGAATTATCTGGTATTTAGGAAGCTCTTAAATCCATGTAACTCACATGTAACAATGAAATGTGATCCTACTTTTAGATAAAACAACAATAATTCAGAACTGAGCACATTTTGTTTTGATTTTCCTAAGACTGTCTGAATTCACTGAGACAAGTGACAAAGAAATATGATTCACCATATTCATGACTATTTCCAAAATGGTTTACTTTAATCTGAGCAACTGGAAAAACGTTAAAGGCAAAACTGCTTTACCCAGCTGACTTAAAAAGGTTGTTTCATCCCACATTTCTGTTTTCAATAAACATCCCAGGATAAAAACATCCCCTGCAGCAGATCCATGCAAAGGACAAAAAGGCGTTAAATCCAAAGTGGGGGCGGGTGGAAGAGATAAATAGTTTACTCCTATTATCTTTACCATATGTTCTATTCCAACTGGATACACATAAACAGCATGCAATCTTCAAGCTCAGCTTTAGACTCTTTGAAGTGACCTGACCATACTACTGATTTATTTCAAACTAACCTTTCTCTTTGAACCTTAGGTCAAGGTTAATTCCATAATAAAACATACCTTATACAGCTGGCTGTTCCAGTGGTGCTAGCAAGGAAAGAAGCCCTCAGTCATAAGCATTTGTTTCACTGAGTGTGGTATTGTATTTCTATTTTCCCTTCCCTGTATTAATTTCCTTCACAGACCCTAGTTAAGTGGGAAAAAAAACCCTTTTTCCGGTCCGTGAGATCAATTTTAAACACACTGGAATTAAATGAAGACATTTAAGCCACATTTCTTTGCTGAAATGCATCCGCCAACACCAGAAACTATTTTTATTACAGTCTATGTTTAATAATCAGATCTTCAATTTCATAAGAAGCCACACAGCTACGTTATTCAAACTCCTGCACTGGCAATGACCCTTTCAATATCTTTTACAAAACCATCTCTGCACTGAATCACAGCAAATCACCAAGGATAGCTTTTCTATGTAGAAAAATTAAGTGGGAAAAGAGAAACATGTTTGAAGGGCCCTTCTCAAAAAAACCAAAGGAGAGCTCCTTACCAGTTCGGCACTGCTCTAGCCAGTCTTGTCTGCCTGTAGGTATGGAAGCACACCAAGCAGAGGTGCAAAGGTGTGGGAGAAAGCTTGGAATGTGGGATGCAGTCACTAAGAAATGCTGAGGTGCACAACACATTGCTCAAGCATTGCTCATCAGGTTGTTTTCCAAAGGACTGGAAAGATGCTTTTGAATTTCAGCCTGCAGCCTACGTCACACACTCATAGCACTTAATTAAAAAGTAGCAGCACCAAAGTTAAACCAGCAGCTGTTCCACATTTCTCCTGACTCCAGAGCTTTGCCAACACAATGCCTCTTGGAGCTGGTCAGGAGAGGGATGAGTAGAAACCTTTGTTTGGGTTCAGGGTTTCTGCAAGGCACAGGCTGGAAAACCTTATCAGCTGTAGCTAACCCTGAGGGGAATTGTGCTTCCCCTCCAAAGGAACAATAACTTCATCCAAGCTTATTCTCCCACATTTTGCAGGCCTGAGTCTACAGTGGCTGATGTTCAGGATCACCAGCACACCAAAGGGCACTTCCCCTAAAACAGCTCCAAAAGCTTTCACACTTCATCTCTGGCTTAGGGGCAGCTTTGTAAAACGGAGTTTAGCCCAGTGTTAAACGAGTTTGAGCAGGCAGCACTCTCAGGCAGCATCAATACAGCAAACTTGTTATCTCATCAGTATCTGTCACTGCCGAGCACAGCTGAGCTCGCCATAATGGAAGCACCATCCATTTGGAATCCCAAAGGTAGGCATCAGTTTTGGATCAATGCTCTCAGAATCTCCATTAACTATTACAGTGCCAGGGATGTTTTAGATCTATTTTGGGTTAATTTCTTTAAACCATAACAAGGCCACAGAAGGTCTTTCACTGCATTTTGACTCTCTTAGAGTAATATAAAAAGTGGTGGCATGGGAAGCCCAGCATCCTCAGAACTGATGTGGTTCCAAGGAAAACCTTTTCCCTCAAGCTCTCCATTCCCATTTCACCACACTGTCTTTCTCTTCCAGCTTCTCCTCAGGGACTATTGCCTATTCCCACTCCTTAATCACATGCCAGGATGCCCCACTTCCAACAGCAGGGCTCCAGCTGGCAGTGCCCTGCATGTACTGCTCTTGACTCCATGCTCTGTCCCAAAATCACAGCCCCAGGCACGCTGTGACGTAAAAGATACAACATGCAGAAAATCCCAAACAAGACATACTTTTTGCTACATGGAGTGTCTTTACCTGTCCTACAGATATCAAGAGCATTACTCCCCCTCTAACACAGTAATTGGTATCTTAAATGAAGGTATTGGAATTCAAAAGCTCAATATAACAATATAAAATTCCACCCAAACGCATTGAAAGAGACACCTCTACCATTTTCTAATCTTCTTTAACAGGCACCAAAAATATTACATCTAATGATTTATTAGTGAATGAAATCAGCCAATTAGACAGCCAAGGACTGAGTTTTTAAAAGGATCACACAGAACAACTTAATATCATGGGAGATAATAAACATGTCCTGAGCTGGATCGCTGAATGATGTCGCCAACAGCCTGTCAGAGATATCAGATATTTACAGCAGAATAAGGCATCACATCAGATAAAGTAAAATACATCCTCTCAAGGATATAGAAATATGGAAAGGAATCACTCCAGCTGCATTTCAAGTGTGGGTAATTTCCATAACTCCTGAGAAAATGCTTTATGTGGTGCTAGTTCTCTTCTTAAGGCACCCATCCATGCTGCTGGCATGTGGGAGACCCTCTGGAGGAAGCAAGTTGAAAAATAGCTCAGACCTCATTGACCTCAATGTTTTAAAGATAAAAACATGTACAGGTATCTACTACATTGGGTAACAGAAACTAAAGGCACCTTTAAAATAATTTTGTCTACATGTTGCCATTAAATATGTCAGACCCAAGCAAGTATTTGTGCTGTCCTAGAGGCTTCCTATCACAGCCTTTTTGATGCAGCTGTTATGGAAAGACACTTTTTTGGATAAACTAGTAAAAAGCAAGTAAATAAAGCTACAGCACTATTCAATTATATGCATCATTGTGAAATATCTTACAATTTAATGCAAACTGTGCACAGGCTATGATCTATGTGGTTCTATCCAAAATTTTGAAACCTCATCATTATTAAATGTAGTCAGAATTATTAAAAACTTAAAGCCATTCAAGTGGGTGATTAAGAATAGGAATTCTGCATTTGGGAATCAAGTTCTCTTTTTTTTTCCTTTGATACCAGTTTGCCCTTAGACAGGATGTCACACAGCTGGTGTTCCTGTTCAAGAAGGCTGCAAATTGCAGCTCCAGCTGTCTCTGGAGATCCAGCTATGAGAAGAGAGCCCAGTAACAGGTATTCACAACTGACCTTAGCATTTTTCTGAGCATCTGTGCATGCCTTTATCAGTTACTTCATGGGTAGGTGCAACATCCCTCCTGAATGAAGAAACCAAGAAAGGTGTTAGAAAACATCCAATATTGCTATACATTTCCAAAATTTTTCTCAAGACACCAACAGCATTTGGGTTGAGGAGACTTCCACATTGATGATGGGGATTTCTAAGATATTTTGGGACTGGAAAGATGCTTCACAGCACTAACACCACACCAGCATTCCAAGGAGGAACACTGAGCCTTAATCTCAAGCAATATAGTGAATGCAACTTGAAGAAGTTCAATTAAAAAGTGAATCCTTCTCCCTTAATCCTGCAACGCCAGCCTGCAGAGATGACTCAAACAAACCTGGATTATTCCTCGAGACTACAAATTTGGATGATAAAGGGAATTGTTGAGGAGTAATGACATTTATACGTTTTTTACTTAAGTAAGTCTGTTAAAATTAGAGCTACATAAAAGCAAATCTGACACAAAAAGCAGTATCCTTGGGTGACCCTTCTGGCTAATTTGCTATTTCACACGAATGCAGTGTCCACGCTGGGAGCTTGCATCTGCCATGCCCCAGCAGTTGAGGGCAGGGGCCTGGGACCCTCCCGATGCTGTGCAGAGGATGGGGCACAAGCCATCTGACATGGCCACGGTGCAATTAACACCCAGGACACCCAGTGTCCCCCTGCTGTCCCCTGCCTTGGGGTCCTGATGTGCATGCACTGTGGGTACAGAACTGGGGTCCCCCTCCATGTCCTCCCTGCCCCATGGGCATGGACCTGACTTGGTCTGCACTTGAGGGGAAGGTGACATTTTTCTCCCCAACTCATAAGCCCTTCCAGTCTCTGCTCACTGGATACAATTGCCCCCTTTGCCCCCTCCAGGTCACTACCTGAGAAGATGCTGTTGCACCCTGTAGGCCTCTCACAGTTTCCACCTGAAGAGAAAGCACCATTCCCCCATACCCCTCTCCCAGTCTCTACTTGTGAGGGCAATGCCATTTCCCCTGTACCTCTCTCCCAATCTCTACCTGAGAACAAGGTGCCATTCCTGTCTATACCCCTCCTCTGGCCTCCCCTGAGAGCAAGATGCCATGGCCGGCTCTACCTTCTCTCGATCAACACCTGAGGGGACGGCGCCATTTTCCCACTGCACCTCTCTCACAGTCTCAACCTGAGGGGAAAGCACCGTTCCCTCCTCATACTCTTCTTCAGGTCATTACCTGAGGCAAAGGTGCCATTCCCTTTCCTACCCCTCTTCCATTCTCTGCCTGAGGGGAAGGCGCTATTCCCCACGAACCTTCCTTCTCCTGGTCTCTGCCTGAGGGGAAAATGGCACTGCCCCCTGAACCCTTCTCCCGGTCTCTGCCTGACGGGAAAATGGCACTGCCCCCTGAACCATTCTCCCGGTCTCTGACTGAGGGGAAAATGGCACTGCCCCCTGAACCCTTCTCCTGGTCTCTGCCTGAGGGGAAAATGGCACTGCCCCCTGAACCCTTCTCCTGGTCTCTGCCTGNCGGCTCTCTGCCTGAGGAGAAAAACGCATCGCCCCCTGACCCCTTCTCCCGGTCTCTGCCTGAGGGGAAAATGGCACTGCCCCCTGAACCCTTCTCCTGGTCTCTGCCTGAGGGGAAGATACTACTGCCCTCTGAACAGTCTCCGCTCTCTACCCCGCGCCATTCCCCCAGACCTCCTCCCCGTCCCCACATAACGGGCCCAAGCGCGAGGCCGCCCCTGCTCCCGGCGGCTCAGGGACCGACAGCTCCGGAGCGGCGCGGGGCGGGCGGAGGCGGCTGCGGGGCGGAGCGGCGGAGCCACAGCGCGNCGGGCCCCGGCCCCGGCGAGGCGGCCCCGGGCACCAGGGAGGCGGCGCGGCGGGACCCGTTGGCCGCCGACCTGCGGTGCAGCCTGTTCGCCGCCGCGCTGCAGAGCTACAAGCGCGACTCGGCGCTCAGGCCTTTCCCGGGCCGCTACGCCAGCGGCGACACCAAGGACTTCGAGGGGCTGGTGAGTGCCGGGGGCCGGCCCGGGGGAGCTGCCCGCGATTTCAGGGCACCTCCCCTCGATGGGAGAGCACGGGCTGGCCGCAGAGGTGAGGGCAGCGGCGCCGCAGGGTCACGGATGAAGCAGGATGAAGGGTTTATCCGGTCAAGAAATCCAGGTTTAAAAGAGTATTTGGGATTGTGACCGATAAACCCACACTGGGAAACGCCCAGATCCGGTGTGGGCACGTGAAGTGACAAGCGATAGGTGACAGGTAGTGAGCAGACAGGACGGGAGGAAGCGGCCTCAAGCTGCTCAAGATTGAGTATTCTGGAGCATTTCTACCCCGAAAGGGTGGTTGGGCATTAGCATAGGCTGCACAGGGAAGTGGTGGAGTCACTATCCGTGGAGGTGTTCAGAAAACACGTAGATGTGGCACTTGGGGTCATGGTTTAGTGGTGGGCTTGGCAAAATTAGGTTAGTGGTTGGACTCAATAATCTCAGACGTGTTTTCCAGCCTTAATGTTTCTAATATTCTGTGAAGTCTTCTGAGAGCCTGCCAACTCTAAATTCAAATTCGTATTGAAGGATTTGCATGTTATATGGCCTGAACACCCCCATGTCAGGTCCACTGCACATACTGCCCTGTGATAAGCTTGTTTTCTCTCAGGAGTGTGTCTCATTGTTCCTGTACAAACCCTACAGATATTGTTGGTAAATATCACTGTTTATAACTTGGCTGCTATTTGCATTCAGAGCAATTGACAAACTTCCCCACAAACTGGATATAAGTCTTTATAGCTCAGAACAGAACTTGTTTTTCAGTTTGTTGGGGTGAAATATTGTTTTGTTTTCACTAGAGGTCCCTGTTTAATCGCAGTGGCACTAAGGAGCTTGTGCTAAATGCCTCTGTTGTTAGCTTGCAGATACCAAGGCTCTACCAAGCCTGAAAGAGCTTCTGGAGTCTGTTCCAAATACAGATAAAAGGACCTGGGACCTGTTTAGTTGGATTCTATCATCTAAAGTCTTCATGATACAAAGTACTAAGAAGCAGGAGGTAAGATTTGAATTCTGAAAATCTTAATTAGAATTTGGTTTTTAAGACAAACTTACACTTCAGAGAATATTTTCTCCTGCCAGAATTAAGTTGATTGTTGTGAGATCTTGACAGCTGAACACAAATCCATTCTTCTCTGTATATAGAGAGGGGTCTTTTTAAGTAAAATTTTCAGGAGCACTGGGTGGAATAAATAGTTACCACTGTCAGTAGCTGATGATGGGCAGTGGTTGTAGTTGGTTACTGCAGTTAACATAACATGTACCTGCATGGTTTAGTCTGAGAGTCCAATTTAGGTGTCATGAGGTTGGGTCCTGCTTCTCACTGAGAAAGACAAGTCTTGTCTTCTGCCCCAAAAACAGAAAGATTCAGAGCCACGGAGGCACTTCTGTAACAGGGATCAAAATAGTTGTAGAGATTAGCAGCAAGATGAAAACAACTTCTGTTTTCGTGTGTTTCTTTTCTTGCAAGATCAGCTGATGAATATATCGTCTTAGTAGCCAAAGTAGAATTGTGAAATTGTCCTTGCATCATAAATTAATTCATAATTACAATTCAGATTTGCGTTTTTTGTGGAGAGAAGATTTAGGATTTAACTTTGATGGCAAGAAACTGGCAGGATTTTTACTGTGCACTTACTCCTTCTGAATTGTGACAGTCTTGAATTCTAACTCAGAAAAGCATAATCAGAATACATCAAACATTATGAAGGGACGGGAAGCAGAATTTCCACTGAGTAATCTAACCACATAAACCAACATTGATATTCCTTCCTGTTTTTAAGTACGAGAAGATCCAGGAACTCACAGGGATGTCTGGGGCTGCAGTTCCTGCTCCAGACTACCTCTTTGAGATCATGTACTGTGATCAAATGAACATCAAGTTTGCTGAGACCAAGGGAGAGCAGGACCTTATCTACGCCTTCCATGGGAGCCGCCTGGAGAACTTCCATTCCATCCTGCACCACGGCCTGCACTGCCACTTGAACAGGGTGAGGCTCCTGCCATTGACACCATCTTCCCTTGCTCATTTGCAGCTGGGGACACTTTTTAAAAATAGGACCAGATTCCTTTTGGGGTATGAAATGTGCTGATGATCTTGTACTGCTGTTTTCATTTTGGTGTAGGTCTTTGTGGATGGCTCTGTTGGATTTTGTAGTGCAGCCTGAGGGTAAAAACTGGAAGTGGCATGAAACCCTTTTCAGCGGCGTGGCAAATTATGACTGTCCTTTGCTTCTTTATAAGGAAGTGTAATTCTCTCTGAAAATCCTGACCTATCTGACAGCCTGCAGCTGGAAAGTTCCTGTCTACAGAGGAGGAGGATAGTGGAGATTTTCTGCCTGACCTTGTGTTTAGATCAGCAAAGTTTCAGGTGCTACTCACCCGTGGAGCCTTCTTAAAATGGTGGTTTAGGGAGACATCCCATAGGATTTGGACCACTTCTGATTTCAGTGGAAGGGCAGTTGAGAGTCCTGGCTTTTTGTGTCAGCTGTGAGGCAGCTTTGACACATCAGTCAACCTGGACTATGTTTTTTTCCCCACATTCTCGATGAGTAACGGTTTACAAGATACAATGGACTTACTGGAGTAATAATTTTAGCCAGTGTGCCAAATTGAAAAGTACTTTCCTCTTTTCTAGTAAAGCATGGATTTAAAGGAAGTAAAGCCTCGCCTTGTTTGGGGAGTTTGGATTATTTGAATGATGACAGTCTCAATAAATTGATGAAATGCCTTTTAAGAACGGTGCAGTCATATTGATGTAAAATACTTATGCTGGCAAACTAACTCCAAATCCGGGAAAGCATGAATCTGTCCACACCAAGTGCTTTGCCAAGCAGCTAATTTGAGGGATGGAAGAGGGCAGCAGCCCCACCCCAAGGAAGTTGTGCCAGGACAAAAACAGTGCATGGACCAGACCCAACACAGGTCAGAAAGGCCTTTCGTAATTTACCTTCAGGAGCAGAACTGCCAGTCTGAAAGGAAAGAACACTTGTATGTTTTTTGAGGTTTGCAGTACATGATTTTAGGGTAGATTTCTGCTCTGTTTCAGACATCCCTGTTTGGTGAAGGCACCTATCTGACCAGTGACCTGAGCCTGGCTCTGCTGTACAGCCCTCACGGTCTTGGCTGGCAGCGAAGTGCACTGGGCTCAATCCTCAGCTGTGTGGCTGTTTGTGAGATCATTGACCACCCAGATGTAAAGTGTCAGGTGAAAAAGAAAGGTGAGTCTATTACAGTAATAACTGTGCAGTAGTTACATCTGTCCTTCATGTTGTTTTTCTCTCCCTGTTAATATCAGTGGCTCCTTGAGCACTGGATGGGACTTACCTCCTTGTCACCGTGGTCTGGGCCATAATGTCATCCATACCAAGGATGACTAGGAGTGGTATAGCCTCAAGCAAACTTCTCACTCTATTCTTGGATGCTGAGGGATTCAGGGAAATACCAAGACTAGATCTTTGGTTATCTCATTCCCATTCTTCTGGGGGGTGTGTATGGGGGTGTTGGTTGTTTACTTTTTTTACAGCTACTTGAAGTTCTGCATATTTTTTTCTTTTCTCTTTCCAATTCAGATTCAGAAGAAATAGATAGAAAAAGAGCAAGAGTGAAAAACAGTGAAGGGGGAGACGTGCCACAGAAATACTTTGTCGTCACAAACAACCAGCTTTTACGAGTTAAATACTTGCTAGTATATTCACAAAAGCAGCATAGGAGGTAAGAGTTCAGCTGTCTAGAGGGATGAGCTGCTACAACAGCCAGATAAACACATCTCATTGTTGAAAAACAACAGAAAACAACCAAGAAAGATATACTACACTGCCAGAATTTGTTTGTAGCCCATTTCCTATAGAAATAAGTCTTACACCATCGTGTTGCCTCTGTCCTGCCCTTTAACATTCCCAGGCTCAGATAAATTTGCTTTTTTACCAGACCTGTAAGCACTTAGAGTCTTTGAGAGGTCTAATTATCTGTTTGTGGCAGGAAACCAAGAGTGGATGTCTGGTGAGTGCATCTCTTAAAACTGGCTCAGTTTTAACTCTGCCCTTATCTATCCTAAGTAGCAGTGTTCACTCAGCTACTCAACACCTGTCTACAGGCCAGGCAGCTCCAGACCACAGGGAAAGGTGTGAACATGGGGAGAAAAAACAGGATTGTGCATGGAGACTTAAGGAAAAGGGATATGGTGAAAATCAGGCTTTATTAGTTACAGGGATTGTGGAACAACTTTTTGGTTTTATTGGATTTGCTTAAAATAATGAAACCTGAGATATTTTTGCCAATCTCTGACAGAATTCATGCCCTTTTCCCTTTTCAGGCCTTCTAATGAATCTTCCTGGTTCTACACCCACCGTTTTGCCATAATGATGATGCTGTACCTGCTGTTGCTGATAGCAATAGGGGCCAGCAACTCACCAACCTTCATCTACTACTGGCACAGAATGTTTGACCCGGAGAGATGAACCACCCGAGATGATAAACTGTTAATTTCACCACATGCCTTATGAATAGCTGATCTGCAGTGCACTACATCTATTCCAGAGCTCTGGAAATAAAGGTGCCTGGACCTTTCCAGTTCTGTCACCATTATATTAATCCTCATGGCATCTCTGCATTTATTCTTATTTCTGTGTTCCTGGGATTCATGAGGATGCCTAGTACAGCTGAAAAGGATCACAGTGGTGCAGCTTAGCATGAGCCAATCGTTAAGGGTCCATGGAAAAAAGGTTATTTAAGATTAATGAAAATTAAGCATGAAAACACTCAGGTGTAACTTATTTTCTGTCAAGTTGAAGTATGTTTGCACAAGTTGGAAAGGAGGATTCTTCTGGATGTCAGGCAAAGCAACCTGTTGGGAGTCTTATCAGTGTGTTTTCAGAAACTGAGTCTAGTGATGTTTGGCTTGTATCAGTGCAGATGGAATTACTTTTAAACTTTTAAAACTAACTTTGGCCAGGAATTTTTATATTTGAACATAATGATTGTAAGGGGAAAAAAAAACCCAACAAGAAATAAAACAACCGCCAAATGGAAGAACTTAAATTGCTTCTAGTATGTTTTTTCCCCCCTCTGTAGAACATTGTTGTGTTTTAATCCCAGCTGGCAGCTAAGCACAAATCCAAAACATCGTTACTACACTGCTATGAGGAAAATTCATTCTATCCTGGACAAAAACAGCACAAACATCTACAAGGCTTGTGGTCTCTGCCATAATCTTTCTTACACTAGTTTACTGTGCAGATTAGACAAACTCAGGGTTTTCAGCATCAACACTGAATAAGGATTGTTCTTACCAAACTGGGGATTTGTTGGAGAATACACCATGTGCGAGTTAGTAATGCAACGTACACAGGAAGTGCTCTCCCCCTCCTTTCAAGTAATTTGTGTTTGCTGTTGTCACAAAGCAACCTACAACTGCCTGAAACAGAAAAAGGAGCAAAGCACTGTCCTCTGATTAGTGACTGGGCATGGGATAACCCCATGAAGACCCAGGGATTTAAGGCAAAGAAAAGTCAGATCTGTGCCACAGTTCAGTCTCTTAGTCCAGCCTTTAGTAGATTTGATTAACGCAGATTTTCATTGCACAGTGAACCCTAACCACAAAAAAACCCCAACTCATCACGTATTTCCAGCAAATGAGTCTGTTATTGCCTTGCCCATTAAATATTTCAAAGAAAATATCTTTTTCTGATGTTGTTCTGGTACCTAATTGCCAGAAATAATGTCCTGGTAATCAGATTTTTTAATTCAAGGCTGAGAACAAGTTCATTTACAGCAACCCCTCTTCTTGGTGACTGGAGCTAGACACATTTATCCCAGTTAATTTTGCTGCCAGAACAAATTTATTTTTTCACCATACAGCTTGCAAAACAAGAACATTATAATCCAATTCCCCATTGCCTTTTACAGCCCGTTAATAATGCTCACTGTCAAAGCACGCTGCAACTCCTCTTCACCCCAAAAAGCATCCGTGCTAATCATAGCAGAGATTTGCAATTAAAATATACATAAACAAATAATCTATTGTGCAACAGGTTCAACTACTTAATAATTTACTCCTTTGTATTTCAATGCAGAATCTTGGGGTTTGAGACATGCATGGGGGTCCTGGGAATATTTGCCCCAGATTGGTCTTCCTCAGCATGTTATATTAAATGTTGTGCCATGTAAATATACAAGTTTAGGGGAAGTTATGTGCCAGCCAGAAAACCTGGAGGTATTTGATGTTGTCTAAAGGGTACTGGTTTGCTAAAAGCCTGGTTTGTCTGAAAGAAACCCCATCTTTTGGAACAGATGGGCTATTTGGGGCCCTTTGGAAGAGGAGGTTGAGCAGCAGTTGTGGGATGGCTGTCTGCTGGCACTGCAGGGAAAGGCACAAACTTGGGAGCTCCTGAGCCAGATGAAAAGAACACAGCAGGGATTTAAAGCTCTTTTCTTAGGGTTTCTTTGCATAGGAAAGTTTCTGAGAGTAAGCAGAAGTAATAATAGCTCCAGGCTATGTCCCCAGAGAAGAAGCATTGTGGGGGCTCATGGCAGACATGCACAGTCCAGCTCTACAATGAAATCAGCAGGTATCAAAGGAAAAAAAACAGCTTTTTCCTCTTTGATCAGTTTGAATAGACCCAAAAAAAGGGAGGTGGTTGCAGGTGGGGGCTGAGTCCTGATGGATGTGTCTGGAGTATCCCTTGGAGAGCTTGTAGCCCCATCCCTCATGCTCAGGCCTGCAGGGATTCTGGGCACAGCCTCGTCATTGCTTCAGCTCCACAGCTGCGAAGCGAGGCACCAGCAATGGGAAAATATTTTAAATACATTTAAGGTGCTCAGATCCTACCTAGCAGCCTGGCAAAATACTTAATATCCTACTCCCACGCTTGTTTTTTGAGCTCCCTGCTGATTTCAGCATGTGTTTCCCAACGTGGTGAGGTGCAGTCAGCTGGATTAATGCGGGTATTGTGCTGAGTAACTAACAGTATTATGAATTAACCCAAGGTTTGTGTTAGCCTCTTAAGCCACTTGCGTGGCTCTTTGAACATGCACAGTGCTATAAAAACACTAACAGGGAATGAATCAGAATTTCCTCCCAAACAAAGGGCCGCTGTGTTTGAAGCGGGCAGCCCAGGGAGAGGTTGAGGAGCTGTAAAATACAGAGCTACCTGCTCTTATTAATATGCTCATTGCATTACTGTTGTGAATATTAAGGAATTGTTACTGAATCAGACAAATCTGATCCTGGCTGGGACTGCAAGAAGTGTGGTAACTGGTGTTTCCTTGGTGGGAATGAGCAGGTTTTGAGGAAGTGGGAGAATTTTCCTTCAACAAGCAGAAATAGATAATACATATTAAAAGTTTTTTTCCCTCTCTCCCTCTCTATTTTATATATATTTATATACAGAGATATCAGGAGCCAGCTGAGGAGAAGGGCAGGTGCTATTGGAGATAAAGGGTTTGAGACAATGTGGGGAGAAAGGGAAGCACCACAGAAAGCAGGACCACCCCTGGGGCGGGGGGGAAAGAGAGACTCGGGGATTCACACTCCCAATAAATAACACAAAAATCTTGTGCTCTCTAAAGTGTGACCAAATATAAGAAAAGCAGAATCAGAAATGCAGGAATATTCAAACCAGGCCTGGGCTTTGGTCCACCTCGGCAGGACCCAGACTGATCCCACCCTCCCCAGGGAAGTGCTGCCCACCTGTTTGCTCCCCCTTCCTGCATGCAGTGGGCACATGGCTTGGCAGCACACACTTCCAGTGACATTTTCCTTCTCTCATGAAAGCTGTCACTTTGGGCACCTTGCCCACACTCCAGACTCCACAAGATGTCACTTTGAACATCATCAACAGGAGGGAAGGTATGAAAGAGATGGGCAAGAGGAGCAGTGCTGGAGTGCCTGCAAGAATCCCAAGGAATGGGCCATGCTTCCCCTAAGGACTAAGGTACATATGCTTGCCAGAATCCCCATTTTCCTACTTTTCATGGAGATCTTTTCCAACTTAAATTATTGTAAGATCACTGAGTCCCCCTAAATCCAAACCCGCTTTTGCCTTTTCACCCATGGGGTGTAAAGGTGGTGAATCCTTCCCACAAGGAAAAAAGTGTTTCTTGCTCCTCAGAGAAGACCTCTGAGCTCTCCTGTTGCTGGGCAAGAGGAGACGTGTATGAGCAATGTTGGATCTGTTCTCTCCCACTCAGCAAAAAGTGGATGAAGACAGTTTTCAGCAGATTAAAGACACTTTCTTGCTTATTCAAGGCTTGCCAGAAAACCAACACACCTTCAAGATCTGCCTCCCATCATCAGCAGTATAAACAAAGAGACCAAAGGAGTGTCTGATGAATAAATTAGCTTCCCTAGTGCAAACCATGCCCACCACCTTCCAAGAAGCCCTTTTTTGCCAGCCTGGCATCAGCCAGCCCCTGGTCTGTTAGCATTGGGTAATTAACATTGAGCAGAGCAGCCCAGGAAAGCCAAACTGCGATTACGCATCTCATTGGAGTTTGGATGCTTCCTAACTGGCTCACACTAATCCCCACCAGTTGGTCTGGGCTCCTGCAGTTCTAATTGATTTTTTTTCTCCTTGGGCTACATGTTTAGCATAAATAATAATTAGTACCAGAAAAGCAAGGGCTGAGTATCCATGTGCAGCTCAGCATCACCCTGAGCACTGTGGCTTCCTGTGTCCTCATTGCCCAGCTTCAGCCAGCTGCAAGAACTGCTTGCCACTCCTCCAATTTCAATAATTTGTTAACTGGGGCACTGGGTGACCAGTGCAGATCCTTTCTGGCTGATGGGGAGCCAACACCTCTTGGAAACAGGTTGAGAAAAAGCCCCCTCAGTGCCCAAAGGAGATTTGTTTTCTCGAGGGAAAGATGTCTCCCAGCTTCCTATACACACAACCACAGCAAGACAAGAGTTGTTTTTAAAACAAAGCTCTTTCATCCTGATAAAATCCAGATGCTCATTCAAAGTTGTGGTGGCCACAAAAATAGCCTAGGAACTGCCTCCTGCCAAGTCCAGAGCTCCTGAGCTATCCAAAGGTTTAACTAAACTAAGAAAACAATCCACCTGGCTTAAAACTAAATTTCTCTTCAAAAGCAAACCCCACATTTAATAACAATCATCAAAGAATGAAAAAAAGAAATAATCCACTATTTCTAATTACCTGGAAAGGACAACACAGTTGAATAACTCATCTCTTCAACCCACACCCAGAGAAGAGACCTCTGTCTTCACAAGCAACTTTTGGCACAACGGTAGAAAGCAAACAACCCATGTTACTCACCACAGCTCAGCTAATCCTTCCAGAAGCCCTCCTTGCCCGCATTTACCTCCATCTGGCACTAAAGGTGCTCATGGACTCCTCCACCTACCAGCTGCTTCCCATCACTTCCATCGTTGGGACACTTCAGACAACACCTGTGGCTGGCTGCACCTGCTCTGCTGGGGCAGAACTGAGGGGCTGGTGTTGCTTAGGGCAAAGCAAATGTGTCCAGCATGTGGCCTGCAACCTGCCAGCTTGTGTTCTGGGACATGGAGACAGAAAGGTCATGGGGGGCTAGCCAGTGTCAGGACTGGTTCTCATGACTCCAAATACCCTCCCTTCTTGGTTTGCCCTGTGTCCTACAGAACTGCTGTGCAACAATGTGTCTGTCTGTACCACCCCCTTCACACCAGAAAACAGTAGCAGGGACTGTTTCCCCTTCTGGCTCTCTTCAAAAGACAGAAGAAACCTCACCCCACTCCGCTGTGGTTCTTTGTACCACTCTTGCCCGAGTCCCTCCATCCTCACAGCACTCCCTCCCTGCCCACCATGCCTGGGGCAGGAATGCACCTGCATTAGTCAACCTCCAGATATTTAGATCTTTCCCAGGGCATGTCACACAGCCATGGGAGAGCCAGGCGATCTGAAATTTCCAGAGAACTTTTCCTACAATGGGTGGAGAAAACAGAGTAAAAGCCTGTGATCACAACTTTGCAAGCTCAGGGTGACACCATCCATGCAGCTCCACAGCTGGGTTTAGGTGCAAAGGGCACTTGAAGAGCAGCCACTCCAGAGACAGGACCCTGGACCACAGAAGAGAGGGTAAATTTCCTCCCAGGGGTTGATACTGGAAGTGTGGAGAAGCTTGTTCCCAGAATCAGGGCTGGAGCATGTGTCAGGTACAAAGAGGATGTTTTTCTAGCTGTCACGGTGCTGCCAGAATACAGCAGAATGAAAATAAATACCCCTAAATATTTTTCACCCTGAGTACAACCAGAAGACACATTCTCAGTTTCTGGCCAGAGATCCTCACTCACCAAAGCTGAGTAGGGAACCTCATCATGACAGTCTCCAAAATGGTCCTACAGGACAAAAGTCTCAAAGCTGTGCCTGCCATCCCCTTGTGGGTGCATCTCTTTATCAGACCGTGCTGACAGTTGTCCCGTTGGAGCCCCCTGATGCCACCCCACCATTTGCAGCACCATCCTTGATGTTCTTCTCTGAGGCTGAGATGGGTTTGTGTCTCCTGTGCCTGGTGACGGCTGTTTCAATGCCCCTGAGACACAACTGCACGTCCTCCCGAAAGGAAGGGGTGTACAGTCCATAAATTATAGGGTCAGTGCAGGTGTGCAGCAAGCCAAAGAGGAAGAAGCTGTGGTTGACATACTCTGGCATCTTCTGGATCATGGCTGGCTGGAACCAGTACCACAAGCCCAGGAGATAGTAAGGGGTCCAGCAGATGATAAAGGTGGCAACAATCACTATGGTCATCTTGAGAGTCTTCATGCGTGCCTTGGAGATGTGGTCATTTTGACTTCTTGTCAAACCTGCCAAGGAGAGTCAAAAGGATAGTTGAAGATAGGGGAAAACCAAGACAACATAATCATCCATGACTCTGCTTCTGCCAGAAAGGGAAGACCATTTCATAATCTGGTCCATGTCCCACAGGAAGCAGAATACAGCAAGGACTGGGGTCAATAAGTTTGTGCAAAACCTCTTAGTTGGTTTGTGCAAAACTTCTTAGCTTTCAAAGGATGTTGTGACAGACCCAACAACAATTCCAGGATGGAAAAGTTCAGTCATGGAGGACATTAAAGGGCTGGGATCTACTTACCTTTATTGACCTTTAGCTGCTTACTGATCTCCCAAAGGATCCGGACGTAGCAAACGATCATGACACTCAGGGGAGTGATGTACAGGGTGGTGAAGGTGAACATGTTGTAGACGGTTTCCTCCCAGTGTGCTTGGAAGCTTCCATGAGTAACACACTGGGTGAAATTCCTTCCTGGGATTGTGTTCAGGTGGAAGAGGAAAAGCTGAAATGGAGAACCAAAGAATAACTCAGAGAGGATTTGGAACAGAGCACCACATCCTGGAGATGCTGCTGGCTGTGCATGGAGAGCACCTCCCTGCTGCTGTTGGACTGGGAGACGGGCTCGGGGCACCTAACTCATGGCTTGTTCTGGTGCTGGTGGAGTCCATGGGATGGGATGGACTGGTTGGGGATGTTGGGTTGGAGAAGCCC
The DNA here is from genome assembly GCA_013400855.1 of Buphagus erythrorhynchus. Taxonomy (NCBI): domain Eukaryota; kingdom Metazoa; phylum Chordata; class Aves; order Passeriformes; family Sturnidae; genus Buphagus; species Buphagus erythrorhynchus. The sequence continues at coordinate 32,569 of VZTT01040328.1, read as the reverse complement.
TTCTCCAAAACCACCCCAGTCTAGGCAAACTCTATGGGGAGGGCACTGAACTTTACCTGGGGCAAAGCCAGAAGCACACTGCCAACCCAGGCAGCGCGGAGCAGCATCCCATTGCGGCGGTGAGCACGGGAGAAGGGATGGAGGATGGCTGCATGCCGGTCCAGGCTGATGACCACCAGTACCAGGGCAGCTGCATACATAGCGAAGAGCTTGAGGAAGTTGAGAATCTTGCAGGAGATGTCCCCTCCATACCACTGCACTGTCACATTCCACACCGCATCCAGGGGCATCACCATCACTGTCACCAGCAGGTCGGCCAGCGCCAGGCTGAGGATCAGCGGCTGCACGTGGGATTTCCTCCTCTTCCTCAGCAGGCTGCCCAGCACTGCTGTGTTGCTGCCTGCTGCCAGCAGGAAGAAGATGGCTGTGATGATCACACGGACCTTTGCTGCTTGGGTGAACCGGGGCTCCACCCAGTACTGGGGGTACGCAGAGGCCGAGACATTGGTGTCCTCCCGCGTGGTGGGGCAGTGGGGAGATGCAGGGAGCTGCTCCTCACTCATCCCCTGCTGAAACACAAGCAGCAAAGTGAACCCCTTCTTAGGAGCTGTGTAGAGTGCTGCAGCTTCAACATATGGGCAAGTGGAGAGATGGTGGGATCTGCACTGGAGGTACCAGCAGCAGTCTGTCCCATCCTGTCCCCTCTGTGTTGCCCATTTTGCAAAGCCACTGTGTTTCCCCCACCAGACTGGCCACACTCTCTGGCTCACCCCTGCTTGTAGCTACAGTGACTGCTCGCACAGACATATATTTTTAGCTCTTTGCGAGGTGGCTGAACAGCTGGGAAAGCAGGAGTGGTAGCCAGGACCATGGAACCAGTCACTGTCTGCCAGCATCCTGCTGGGAATTGGTCATACCAGAGCTGGTTGAGCCTGTGCTGGGGCAACTGTGCTCAGTCCAAGGACTCGTCCTTCCAAAGGGGGTTTGTAAGCAGGGCTCAGCTTTTTAGAAACCCCACAGCCCTTCCTATTAATGTGTTAAACCTTAGTGGTCCACCTCGATCCCCAGTGCCAGATCTGGGGTCATGAGCAGGAGCAGTTGGGGGTGACCAGGCAGGGAGAAGGGGCATCCCACACTGTCCAGGTTCTGACAGTCGCTCCTGGGAGAGGATCACAGTGGCATTTAGGAGCCTGGACCTTCCCAAGAACCAAGCAGCACCAGCACAACATCTCTGTCCCCTTTCCCTTCTGGAGGCAAAGCAAGAGGAGGGGAAGGTAGAACCCTCCTTAAACCGAGGGTGGCTGGGGAGTGATGGGCAGTGTGCTTGTCCCCCACACTTGATTTCATTGCCCTATTTACCTGAGCAGAAATCATGTATAAGGGCAAACACTTCCAACTCCTGCAGCCACAAGCTGTTTACAGTCCCAGCTGCAGGTACAGCACATCTCCTACTGTTACAAGCACCTTCCTGTTTGCTGATTCCAAAATAAAGCATTCCTTACCTTTGTACAAATAACAGGAACAGCAGAGATCAAATCTGTCTCCCCAGCTCTGCAGATGCCAACATCTTGCAGCAATGCACCCTCCTCCAGCCCTACCACCCACACCCAGAGCCCCCTTCCCCTCGCTGCCTTCACCCCTCCCTCCCCAAAGACCAACCCAACAAACAAGCAGCAAAAAGAAAGAACAGTTTAAAAGCACCAAGTTGCTTGTCTGGAAGAAACGAGAAATCCGTGTCCCGGTCAGGATTTATCGCAGTGGATGGGAACATACCTGGCATACACATGCCCTGATGCTGAGAGAAGATGCTCTGTGTCTTTCCCACGGGTCCCCCACTGCTGCGGTGCTGAGTCAGGATGCTCCAACGTTTCCTTGCATCAGATCCCTGCAACAAACCTTGAAGCAGTAAAATTTCCCCTTGCCAGCAGCCAAGCCGGGAGCGACGCTGCTGTTAGCACAGGCATATGCAGGCATCTGGAGATGGGAGTGCTGCTGCAAACACCCCCTGCACTGGCAAACCAGCAGCAGGCACACCGAGGCAGGCACCCATGGGCAGCCTGGCTCAGGCAGCCACCATCACCCCTGCCCTTGTTAGCTTAATGAGCTACCCGCTTAATGAGCAGGCAGCAGGGATGATGACAAAGCCGCCGTAATGCAAGAAATGGCCAAAATTCAAAATGTGGCCAAATGTGGCTCCATCAGGGAGGGATAAGTGCCAACACTCCCTGTACTGGTTTGCTATAAATACAGAAAAATTAGTTAATTATCCTGGGAGTTAGCGATGAACGTCCCGTTGCTCAGACAACCAAGAGACTCGCAGACGCGTGCACACACCTCAGAGATGCTCCTGGACCACACGGGTCCATGGAAGTATAACAGGTACATGCCTGGACTGGAAATGCTGTAAGGAGGGAATTAATAAGGGGAAATATGGTTCATTTTGACATTTTAATGAATACACTTCTTTTCCTGCAGTCTATCAGTTCCCATCTTGCTCTTTCTATATTTCTTGCAGCATAACATAGTGAGAGGGAAGCACCTTGGGAGGGACAAAGATCTCAGAAGAGCTTAAAAAATATGACATGCAATGCAAGGACAGGGAGGGAAACTGAGGACATCCTGCTCTTCTGGCCAGCAAAGGAGCTGTGGGGGTGAAAGAGGGACAGCCCCAAGCCCTGCTGGGGCCAGCACTGGCAAACACACTCCCAGAAGCTTTGCCGGGACTTTAATGACATGCAGATAGATGTTCACATTTTCCAGGCTATTAAATTAAAGAGTATGTGGTATACAGGTCCCTGCAGATCCCATGCTGGCAGTGGTGGCTCTGCATTGTTCCCTAAGAGGAGGAGATTCCCTTTCTGGAAAAGATTTTTCATCATTAAAACTACTCCCATTTATTTCAGGAGGAAACGCCTGAGCTCAGAGAGTAGTTGCACCATCTCTAAGGCTGCTGTGCTGGCAGAAGTGCTCCTGGGCACAAGCAGAAAAGATATTTTCCCCTTTTCCAATTTGACTCTTAAACCTTTGTGGGTTTAAGAGTCAAATTTTGTGGCAGAGGGACCAGCTCCTGAGCCCCAGGAGATGCTGGAGGCACTGGACCATGTTTGCCCTGGAATCCCCTAAACTCTCCATCACTTCTGCATGGAGCTGCCAAAAGGGATCAGGATGGAAACTCTGTGCTCAGAGCCACAGAGGGCAAGTCCTGTATCTAAAGTGCTTTTCAGACAGGGGGAAAGAGGAAAGCAGACCCTGTTGGCACTGCCAGAGAGCACCAGCCAGCTCTGCCACATGGGATGGGACTGTCCCCATCACCTCCTTACCTGACAGTGGCATCACTCACTAGTGCCTTGGGAACGAGCCTGGCCCTTGGAAGAAAAAATTCACAAAATCTGCACAGACATTGGGTGGAAGCATGTTTGTTCCAGCAGCCACCTCCTCCTGACATTAGGCTCCTGCTTAAAGCTGAGATTAATTTGGCCCCACACACTCACCCTTATTTATCCTTTCATTTAGCCCTTTGCACCTGCACAAAAGCAATTAAATAGCAAGTCAGGAATGTATTCCCTGTTTGTCCTCAGTCCTGACTGATGGTCTTTTTGTCTAGAAATGTCCTCTCCATCCCTGGCTGTATGATGCAAGAGAGGGACAGGATTTTTCTTGGGAACTGTAAGCCTTGCTCATGCCACAACAAAGCCTTTAGTCCCTGTTCAGAGAGGATTTTTTTAGCATACCATCACACAGAAATGTCCTGGGCATGCATTAGCAATAAGTCTTACTTTAAGGGTGGGGTCCCCTATTGAAATTACTCCTTTTCTCCAGCGTTTGCACAGTAACCCCCTTGTGTTTTCTCTCTTTTTTTTTTTGCTCATCTCCTCAAAGGTCAGTTTGGATGTTGTCTGCATGGCAGCCTTCAGCCGAATCTCTGAACACTGGTTTAACGATCAGAGGGTTTTGGTGTCCAGGATTAGGAAACAGTGCTGGCAGGCAGGGCTTGTTTCCATACATCCCAGCTTGGCTCTTCCCAAAATCTCCTCCTCTTGGGATGCTGCCCCAGAACATCCCCAGAGCTGCAGTCCAGTGCAGGGTCATGAGGGGACAGAGCATCCCCCAGCATCCCCAAATAGGACTGATCTCCCCAAATCCATATGGATCATCCCAGGATGCTGGAAAAAACAGAAATCAGGAACCACACTGGGTAATACAGTCCCAGTGACAATTTCTGCACGAGCAGACCTCGAATAAAAATGCAAGTGCTCTGTTTTTCCATTGTATGAACCCTGTATATATTGGGATCTCATCCAGGGAGAGCAGCGTGGGATACAATTTCTATTAACCTATTGTAAACACGGGGCAGGCAACCTGCTGCTGTTTCCTAATAAATCACTGCTGGGGGCTTGGCTTCCCAAAGAGAAAAACTTACTTTCCTCTCTGAGAGAAACACCAGCTGCTGGTTGTTGTGGGGAATAAGGACGGGTGATTCTTCTGCTGGACTCATCACCCACATCCTCCCCCCAGGCAGGTGCTTCTGCCAGGCTGACTGCCCAAAAACTTCCCCTTATTCAGAAAAATCTCATGATTTCAGTGTGTTTTTAATGCTGATTCTTTCCTCCCCCCCTACAATTCTTCTCCTTCTTCTCCAAACCTTGAATTGTCTTAGGAGCAGCTCATCCAAGGAAATTTTTGTCTCATACTGGACTCGAAACAGAAAGTCTAGTCAGGGACATCTGACATGCAATGTTTTTGTGAGTAAATACCAGCGTCCATGAAGTCATTTCCCGGGGTTAGAAATGAGCTCACCTCTGGAACAGCTTCTCTTCTTACCCAAAGTTCACAAGTCAAGAGATTGGGAAGCTCCCAGTTTTCAGCCTTTTTATTAAATACCAGCATCATAAAAATTAGCATGGTGCCACTGTGCTCTAAGTTACAAACAGGTCTGAAACAGGGCATCACCCAAAATTCCCCAAAATCTTTGCAGCAAAAGACAGAGTGACAAAGCCCAATGATCACCAGGGATAAACCAGCACCTCATTCTGCCTGCTCAGCCGGCCCTGGCCGCTGAGCTGAACCTGCCAAGGAGGGCTGGTAATTGCTGCCCCTCCTGGGGATAATCTGGATAACCCCATCCCCCTCCTAAAAACCCGTGTTTAAAGCAGAGGGAGGGATCTGTCCTGCCTTCCGGGCTCAATTACTTGGTAAACTGTGCCGTTAGACCATTTCTTGGTGAGATAATGCTCTGTTTCTGATTCAGCTCTGTATATCAAAACCTCACTAATAAAAACCCTTCTCTGGGGGGTATCACACCATCGGACAGGGGTACTAGGAAAAACATGCTCAAACCTGCTGCAATTCCCACCTTTTAATACCCCAGGCTGGTGTTCCTGATACTGCTGAGCTCAGATGTACAGAGAATCATTCCCAGGGGTTCCACAAATTTACATCTTCCCATGCAGAGCAGCAGCTCTTAGGGTCTTCCCTCTGTCTTTCACCAGGACATGTCAACTAGAGCAACATCCCCCTCCTCATTTCTAAACTGGAAAAGAAAAAGGAGAGAATTTATCACCCCAGACCAAATCCTGCAGTCAAGCCCCAAGGAATGTGGTGGGATCTGGTGCTGAGCTCCATCTGCTCACCACCAAGTGTTAAAACCTGCATCACTGCTCCATTCAGCTGAGCTTCCCCACAGCAGCTTTGTTTTCCTGCCCAGGCTGGAATTCATTTGGGAACTTTCACCTGGCACTCCAGTCCCCAGCAAAGCAAGAAAATCACCCACAGGGTCAGCAGAGGGGCCATGGGTCCCCTTCAGCCTCAGCACACACTGACCCAGTCAGGACTCTCACTGCCCTAATGGGGTATTTTTCTTAAGCTGGAAGAAATTATGAAATGCCAATGTTTTCTTTGTGACTAACCATGGAAGTGAACAATTTTGCCCTTGTTTTTGGACAGGGTTTAGTTGCTCTCCTTGCCTTTGCCTTCTGTGCCCTCTTTTATCCTCTGCTTTTTTTATTCCCTTTGAGACCTGTCCATCATGTTGCTTCAAATATTCTCCTCCCTCCAAGCTCTCAAATAAGATTGTGTGTCCCAAGGCCATCTTTTAGTGCTCCCTTTGGATGCTCTTTCCCAAACATTGGTGAGATTCAAGGGCTGCTCTCCTTTGTTGCTCTGGGGGAGAGGTGAGATGTGGGGAAAGCTGACATCCCTGTGAGACCCTTGGCAGAGTTACACAGGGCTTGCAAGAGCAAAAAGCAGGGAACACCTCCCCTGACACGTCTTTCCCATGAGCTTCATATCTCCAAGCAGTTTTGAAAGCTTAAAGATACTCCTGGGTGAACTTTATGCAGGCACATGATCCTTCGTTATGCTTTTAGGAAAGGATCAGTGTCCTGGTGGGGACAGATGTCATCAATGTTGAACTTAGTGAGAGAGAAGGATATCATTTCTGCTCCCCAACCCTGCTTTTACCCTCCTGCAAGAAATCTGCTCTGAGCTAAGCTATGGGGCTGCAGGAACCTAGTGACTATCCCCTAGGATGAACAGTGGTGCTGACATCTCCTCCCACCCAGACCTGGCTGCCCAGGGAGGTGCTTCTGGGAGCCAGCATTCAAGTTGCTCCTGCTGTTTCTCTGCAGAAGTGCTTATCTCCCACACTGCCCTCGCAATCTGCTCCCAGCAGTTTTTGTCTCAGATGGGACAAGGTGCTCACACCAGGAGCTGCCAGGCCTTCCTTCAGCAGCTCTTGGCCCCACCAAACCCTCTGGTGTGCTCCCAGCAAACACACATTTGCCCTCCAGTGAAAGCTGATCTGGCCATGTATTCCAGGGGGAATCCCAGCAGTGCTGGAATTAGCTCACCAGACACCGGCTTTTCCAAGCATGTCCTTGGCATAGTGCATGAGGTCGTGAGATATTTTACATCTCCAGTCGCCCCCATGACCACAGGCACTCCAGGAAGGGGAGGCATTTCCATGCTCTCTTTTGCCAGTGGGGATGCTGGCAAACTCTTTTGGAGCTGAAATCTAGGGGTGGATCAACCCCGATTACCCCAGCCCAGGCACAGCTCCACATTGCTCAGTGCAATAACTAACCTGACAGAAATTCCCACATGGTTCAACAAGGAGTTCCCACTACCTTCATGGCTCCATCTCTTCCACCTTTCTGTCCATTCCACATAGAGGCTCGTCCAAACTCTAAAAAATGCTTTTTAACTCAAAGATTCACTTTCACTGCCATCACTGTTGCCTCTGGTCTGACTTACACAGGCTACTCCTCTCCGATGTGCTGCTAGTGTGATCCCTGCAAAACAGGAGAAAGACAAACTGGAAGAACCAAGCCCTCCCCATCACACTCATGGATCAGGCAGGATTTTGCTGGTTTTTAGGAAAAACTGGCTGATGTTTTGCTGGTGTAAATCACTGCAAACCTGCCCTCTTCAACTTGGTTTATAGCAAGAATATGGAAGAAAAGGCACAAATGAGACCAGGGATCACCATCCCATGTGTGGGAAGCTGCTCCTTGTGCCAGCATGGGTGCACAGCCTGGAGTGCATCCCAGCCCAAAGCCAATACCCATAAACAGGAGCAATAAATCAAGGGTTTCTTCAGGAGTAATTAGTTACCCAAATCAACATGGACTTTGACACAGGATGGTCTTTGTCCATCCATCCCTGACCAGAGCTAAAGCAAACAGCTGGTGGACTGTGGGCTGGAGCTCTGCTCCTGCCCTTCCTTTGCAGTGTAAATGTCCCCATTGAGGTGCTGTCCTGGCTTGGACCTGGCCACAATCCCATCACGCCTGTTCCCATCCTGTGACCGCTTTTACATCATTGATCAGAGGTTGTGCAATAGTTCAGGCCCTGCCACATCTGTGGGCAGGATGTTCCCCACACCATGATGCTGCCCTGCAAGTGTCCCTGAGCCGTTAATGCTCCAGGGAGAGGCTGGAATCTGCATTATTCATGTAGAGCTTGAAAATAATGGCCTCCTTCATCTCCAAGAGAGTTTCTAAATGAGTCAGAATTCTTATCTTAATTTCCCCAGCTCAGACAGACAACTAAAAAGTGATTCGCTATTGAGGCACTTCTGGTGCTCTCACAGCAACATGGTTTCTGCCCCTCCAAGCTCTGACAGGGAAGGAGAGACAGCAGATATGGCCATGGCACCTAGGAGGGAAATACCAGTGGGACCCTTCTGCAGTCCAAGATATCCCAGTGACCAGTGAATCTCTCTCCAGTGTATGTGGGTCTATATGTGTGCAGCAGGGTGGAAGGTGACAGTTCCTGGGCACTCCAATAACAAAGATGCCCTGCAAAAGCTCTAGGAAAAGCCCTTTTCCTTTACAGATGGAATCATGGAACAGAGGGCACCCTCTTTTACATAACAGGGGGCAGTTGTGTTGTGCTGGTGCCAGCAGACATTTGGGGGGCTTACCCCGTGGAACAGACCCCACAACCAGCACAGACACTTACTGTCTCCTCACTCCAGGCTCTTTCACCACTGCAGAAAAAGCCTTCCTGAGCTCCAGAGCTAAAATCAGTCTTTCCCTGGATCCTGGCTCTCCTGATGTCCCCACTGTGCACTGGCTTTTGTAACTGTTCCATGAATGATGTTTATGGACCTGAGCATTACAGAGCCCCAGTAGAAGCTTTAGCTCCCAAGCAAATCATTCCAGAAGGGAAAAAGGTCCACTCACTCCTTTTCTCCCAGTCACAGCCTGTAAATCCTCATCTGCACAATGAAAACAAACTCCAGTAATTCATTTTTTTGGCTCTTTTCCAAAGATTTTAGGCAGCTGGAGTGCAATTTTGTGCTGATGAAGCGGTGGAGGAGGGCTTAAGTGAAAAAATATTGCGGTGGCTGCAAGGTTTGCTGGTGTTTCAGAGCTCAGAGAGACCCTCAGGGACATGCTACATCTCCAAGTTCTCCTACAAACCATGGAAATCGCCACTCCGGCTCCTGGGATAGCAAAACAGGATTTAAAAAACAACATTAGCCACCCCTGGAGCATGGCTGGAGAAGTGCTGGGAGCCAAGTGCTTAATGAAATCCCAGCTCCCAACTCTCCCTTCTAAACCACGCAAACTTCCCCAAAGTGTTTGGGATGGAACAAAGTCATCAATCAGTTATTTTAACTCCCATCTCCATAAACAGAAGCAAGCCCAGAAACATGCAGCAGGGGAAAATAACCGTCAGCTCCCTTTGGCGGAGTGGAGAGGGCGCAGGGAGGGAGGATGAGGGCAGCTGGCAGAGAATTAGGCATGGCCTAGGCCCAAAAGGGGATTTACAGGCCCCACAGAGCATTTCACAGACCCCACAGCCCGTGAATTCCACATGCACCCCTGAGAGCAGCCCCTCCAACCCTGCTATCCTCCTGGCATGGTGCAGCTGGCTTTTGGAGCTGGTCACTCAGCCCATGCTGTACTAGAAATGGTGGGAGGCATGAAGAACCAGGATGAGCATTACTAGCCAGTTTCCCCCTGGATTTATTAGATGAACACAAGAAAAGTTATGGATACAACCACAAAGGAGTGTGGGAAGGGAGATGTCGCTGGCAGCATCTGCTGTCACACTCCTCTGACACTGCCCCAGCATCAGCACTGGTCAGAGGGAGCATTAAGCATGGCAGCATTCACATAAATACTTAATGGCTTTGTAATTACACTTCAGTGATGAAACCATGGAAAAAACCCATGAGATTTGGGTAGGCTCCCCAGCATTAATCCAGGAGGGGAATGAGTCCAAAAGGCTGTTGATCTGATGCTTTCTGATGGGAAGCAGCAGCCTTAGGCAGCTGAAGCTACTGGTGATGGGCAGAAAGACAGGAGCAGTTTGGTCTGGGATGCATCCTCGTCACTGGCCACAGGTACTACAGCCCTGCAGACTATCTCAGGCATGGGGCAGCCCCTGACTTGTCTTCCCCACCCCATGGGTTGGGGCATTGTTCACCTCCAGGCAGATGGAAAGCATCTCCCAGAGCCTGTGGTGCGCAGCACTGGGAACATCTGGGGCTCTTCTCATGCTGCTCCCTCCAAAGTCAGCCACACATCAGAGCTGCAGCAAGGGATGGTTGAACCAAGAGAGACTGTGCAAAGGAACTTTTCTAGAGACTTGGGGTTTGCATGAACTCACACGTCCCAAATCTGCTCCTGAAGCCACACACACATCTCCAGAGCTTGTCTTGAAGAAGACATGCTAGAGAGAAAATAGCCATGCTGAGGAAGCTGCAAAATCCCTGGCAGAAATGCCTGCACCTGCCCTGGGTTAGAGCTGTCATCCCATTTCCATAACATAAGGAATAACATTTTACTCCTTTTGCAGAACAGCACGTTTCCTTACCCAGCAGTGCTGCCCAAAGAAATTGATGTGGGCCAGGATGGCGGGCAAGCAGCTGATGGGACTGGAGATGTCTTGCCAAGGCAATGTGCTGTGCTTAGTGTGGGTCAGCCGTAGTGGGAAGTAGGTTCCATCTGGGGAAGATGAATTCCTTGCTCTCTGCCTCAGCACCTTTCCCACATCTTGTCCTCATCACAGAGGGGAAACAGAGATGATCTCCGTGTTTATGTCAGAGGTCTGGAGCTTCCAGCTCACTGGGCACTCCTTGCCCACCAGATAAACATTCTGCCATTTTTTGGCACATCTCAGGTGTTTTTTCCTTTTCCCTTGTAAACATAAACAGGAGCCAGTGTAGGTCACCACTGACTATTTTTTATGTGACATCTTGATCTGTATTCCTCCTCCTGTATTCCTCCTGCACCACTCCCTCTGGCAGCAGGGCTGACAAGGATTACTAGGAGGCAGCTTGGGACACCACTGGCCCTCACTGGCTGCCCCAACACCCATCTCCTTCTTTTGGGGGTTGCCCTTGACGCATGCTTTCACACCATATTCCTGCAGCAACCATCTGCACAGCCCAGTGGCTCCAGGGCTGCATGCATGGGTGGCAGTCACTTGCACAAGGCCACATGCTTTGTCAGCACCCAGGAGCCCTGTGTCCATGGACCAGTCGCCAGAAGTTACATGAGAAAAATATGGCTACAGAGGGAGGAAAAGCCTGGAAGGCTGAAGCCAGACTGGGGCAAGCAGGAAACTGGCTGGGGGTCATTGCTAGATCTCCCCCTGGCTCGAGATGAAGTCACATTTATTTACAAGGATGGTCCTACCTCTGCAGCTCTATGCTACCCTGGGTGTTCAAACCAACCCCACTGGCTTTGTCCCACATTCTCACATCCCCACAGCATCCTCATTTGACCCCTGCCAGAGCCAGCACAAGGGTAGAGGTGGGCAGGCAGTGCAGAGAAGAGTGCCCAGCTGAGCCATACCCCACACCTGCAAAACGGGGCAAATCCACGTGCACTGCTGGGTGGGCACCACATTTGCCCCAGACCAGGTAAAGCCAAAAAAGCATCCCCAAAACTCACTGCCTGTTCGCTGTATCTCCACCTTCAACACTCAGCAGCATCTATTTCATATCCAGACCCTGGGTGAAGCCCTCACACTAACGGTGCCGTGCTGGGATGCGGTGCCCACACCAGGACGTGGTACCCACACCGTGCACTGTCCCGTCACCAGCAGCAGCCGCCACGCCGTGGCATCGCCACAGGTTTCTGTTTACCATCACCTTATTAAGGGATTATTCAGGCTGCGGTTTCCTCGCGCGTCCGATCTGTTTGTGCTCGCGGCTGGTGGCTCGCTGCCATCCCCTAAGCTACACGCCGGGCTATATAAGCGACCTCGCCGCCTCGGCGGCGGGAGGCTCGCACACAGCCCGGCTCCGCTCGGCGCAGGGGAGGTTTCGGTAAACCGCAGCTCTCTCTTCTTCCCAACCGGCTGCAAATCCCTGAACCCGCAGCTGACAAGCCCTCGTCCCGCCCGCGGATCTCAGCTCGGCTGGCGGCTCCGTGGCGAGAAGACGGGACTCTCCTTAAGTGGGGTTTTTATGGCTTTTTAGGTAAGAGGAAAAAACCCAACCCAACCCTGCTGTTTTCCCTTCTGTGGCAGATAGCGGTTATAGAATTCTGTTGTGTTAAGGCGGTGTAATTAAGAGCGGCTGTGATTGAAGGCGAGATGGAAATTAATTAATGGGCAGATGACGGCACAGAGGCTGAAAAACATCGATGGGGATGCAGTTTCCTGCGTCCCGCTCCCCCCTTCCTCGTCCCAGCTGATGGGTTTAGGGAAGGGTTACTGGGGCAGCTGGAGCGGGGGTTTGGGGGGCTTTGCTCGTGTGGGGTTTGTTTGATCTCCCGCAGCTCTGTCCCGCGCAGGCTCCCACAGCCCCCTGCCAGACAGGGGACACAGGCAGCTCCAAACCTTCCCTATTGCCAAGAACCGGCTGCTTGAATCCCCCCTCCTTCTACAGCATCGCGTGTCTGGGTACAGAGGGATGTATCTCAGTCCCAAATCCAGTGCTGAACAAGTTGCAGTCAGCTCCAAAAATAGTCGCCAAGTGGGAAATAGGATTAATTTTTTCCTGGTTATTGTCTGGCTGCGAGTTCACGACCCCACCGTAAGCCCACAAAACACCGCTCATGTGTTGCTTGTTATTTTTGCTTGACTGGAATTTGCTGAGCCATAATCAAAGTTTTCCTAGTCCCACATTCCCTGGTCTCAGAGGAGATGGTTAGTGCCACTTACAAATAACAGAGTATTCTTGCTACTGGCTGCTCTTTGTCAGCCCCATTTTATGGGTAAACTGAGGCACCATAAGGCTGGGGTAATATTCTCCCCTCCTCCTAGTTCATTAATTTTGGGTGCATAAAATAAAACACCTGGAATTCCAGCTGGTGTCACTAGGGATAACACCAGCTCCACAGGTACATTCAGAAATTAAATACCCAAATGCTTGATGCTCTAGGGCAAAGGGACTCACTGAAAATAAAATCTGAAGTGTCTGAGCTGGTGAAGAGTGACACAAAGCTTCAGTCCCACATCTGTGCCTGTGGGAAAAGGAAAATACTGAGCTTCTTGCTACATTTTCAGGAAAGACTTGGCTTGTGCATGGAGTTTTCTGCTTTCAGATGTACTCAGGAGCCTTCCCTCTCCCCACACTCTGGGATGTACTGGGATAAGATGCTATCCTCACACTGTGCCCAGTTTGCAGGCAGCAGGATGGAGGCATGGGGTTGTCCCGGCTCCTGTGGGGAGTAGAGCTGGGTGCCGGAGGGCCTGCAGAGCTGCGTGGGCTGTGAGAGATCCCTGCAGAAGTATTTAAATTGCTCCAAGGCATGTTAAGGAGATGCTGTTACAAAGAAGGGCTCTGCAGAATAGATTTGGGCTCAGATGTGATGGTGAGAAGCAGGGGGGATGCAAGCACAGATGTGGAGCCCCTGCTGCTCCCCACTGGGGGAGTAAATGAAGAGCTGCTGGGGGTGGGTGAGCAGGGGATGTAAGTGGCCCTGTGGCATGTTTTGGAGTGGCTCAGCCTGGGAGAAGCTCCCCAAAAGCAGCAGGACCTGGGTGAGCTTCGACATGGTCGGGCTTGTCTCTGCAGGACTGGGGAAGGCGTGGGACGGCTGCGGAAACTCCAGGAAACCCCTGGTCATTTCTGGAGACAACGATGGTCACCATGAAAGGCTGGATCCTCCTCCTCCTCTTGGGAGCCACATCTGTTTTAGGTGAAGGTTAAACGTTTCCATTGCGGTCACCGCGCTGTCCCCTGCCCACGCCAGCACAGGCACGTCTGTCGGCAGCCGCTGAGCCAGCAGACACAGCCTGACATCGATGCTGGGTCTGGGTCACTGCANTCACAGTGTCCAGCCTGCACCCAGAGGGGAGAGCTGGTGCTGGGGCTCAGCTGCCCAGTTTGTATGGGACCAGTCCCAGCAAGCACCCCAGGAACCAGCCAAGGTCATCAGCTCCCCTCGGGCACACAGGTGGATAACAAGTTCAGAAACCAGTTTCTGTCCCATAGAAACAATAAACATTATCCACCTTGGATTCATTTCGCCTTATGCACAGAGAGGCAGGAGATATTTTATCTCTCCAGCTATAAAAAGGTGGATCAGTCTGAGCTGCTCCAAAACACGAAGTACAAAAGAAGCTTTTCTTGGGTGCTAAGAGAAATAGAAAATTTGTATCATACCTGATCTGCAGTGATGCTGTGGGACATCTCCATTACGTCCTTCTCTTGGCATGTCCTGTGCTGCATCCTACAGGAGCTCTAATCAGCCACAGTCCAATGGGAAAGCTGTAATATTGAACCTAAGGATGCCCAATTCCTTGAATCTAATTTATTCTTTAATTTATTGACCCTTAGGACAAAGGATTCTGAAACCAGCCCTCAGCAGGGTCCAGATAGGACAAAGAACCTTCAGCCCGCTGGTAATGCTCAGCTTGGAGAGTAAGTTCATTCCCACCTTGGGTAGATTTTCCTCGCTGGACAATTTTCCCAGCAATTTACAACTAGCCAATATTATTTGAGTAGAAGAGGACATTTAGGGTTAGAATCATTCTGTGATTCTATGATTTAGGCAATGGAATAAATGTTAATCATCCATGGCCTCCTGTAGGATTTTGGCTATCGCTGACACACACTGTTGGCTCCCCTCCTGGAAATGGGAAGGTCAACTTGTGACCACAGCCCCAGCTCCTGCGGGAGGCATGCACAGGCTGGGAGGGTGAGAAGAGCCCAGGGATGGGCCAGCACATGCTCTGACCTGCCTTTACCCTGCCCAGCCTGTCCCCACACCCTGGGCAGTTTGTGACACCATTCCTTTAGAATCAAAGCCTGTGGGGGATTAATTACCTGCAGAGCCCACTCTGCTCATTAATTCCTGGGAGATGCCCTGACCTCTCATCTTTACTGTCCAGTGCTCAGAATTTAAATTCCAGCAGGCACTGAAAGGGCTAGCCATGCCAAAGGATTTGGGGATTTTCCCAGCCTTGTGCCCAGCTCCCAGCAGCTCTCTTAGCCACTGGGAAGAATCAAAGCATGGACACTGAGAGGTCTCCTCTGCTTGCTGAGAGGTATTTTTTTGAAAACTACCAGTAAAATAGTTTTCCCCTTAAAGTGGATGGCACAAGACAGTGATGCTGGAGCTGGCTCTCTGGCTGGCAAACCCTGCCTGAATCACTCCTCTGCCCACAGGTACCAGAAGCAGCTCTCGCCAGGGAGACCCAACCTTCACCTACGTCAGACGCAGTACGTTCCCGCTGGCCAGTGCCATGGGCCAGCCCTGTCCCTTCCCATGTCCCCACCAATGCTCAACCCCTCAACTTCTCCCTCATCCTCCACTTTCTGCTTTTTCTGCTGTCAAAATGCTACCCAGAGTCATATAATGCCATTTTCCTCCACAGGATTCCCCTCCTCATCTCATATCATCCCCAGCCCTGCAGATTAAAGCAGCTGATCCCAAACAAGCTCAGGATCTTGCCGAGATCCCACTTTAATCTGTTGCACATTCAGCTTTTGCTTGGGGCAAGCACAAATAAGCATTTATCCACAGGATGTGACCTCGTCCCCAAGCTCACCTCCTCCTGCATGCCTCAAGCTGCTAAATAATAAGTCATGGATCCCACTACTTGGGATGCTGAACTACAGATGCTGACTGGCCAACAGATTAAAACCTTGCCCATCTAAGCCAAGTGCTCACTCCCAGCCAGACATGATGCTCCCATATCTGCTCTCACTTAAAGGGTCTTTTCCACCCACCTGCTTTTATAAGCCAGGATTGTTTTCAACCACCCATTCACAATTTGAACAGTCCAGCCCTGTGACTGTCTGCCTTTCTAGGAAACAAACCAACCTGCTCTATTACAATTTGGGTGAAAGAATAGGTATGGGAGATGACATAGCACATGCCTCCAAGAAACTTCATTTTTAGAAATTTTAGTCACTGGTGCATCCTCATAAACATTATTAGAATATGTCATTTTTAAAAAAGCCCAAACCACAGACTTGGAGTGGATCCCATGCATTCAAAGTAGCTTAAATTAATAACATCTCATAGCCCGGTTAAAGAAATTCCTTTAAAAATATAACCTCATATTAAACCCTCAATGTGTTTTGCAAATTTTCTCTGTTTTACCAATCAGCTGGCTCCTGACATGCTTGGCCTGCTCGGTAGCATCTTAAGCTTCTGGTTTGCACTCAGTAAAAGTGGTGCTCACAATAAGACACACGCTGCCCCTATAGAAAACATATGTTGAAATTTGGTTAAAGACATTCAACATGATCATACCAACAATTTTACCCTTTTTTAAAGAACTATTTAACCACTTTACCTTTTTTTTTTAAACTATTTAACCACATTTGAAACAGACAAGTGTTGCCCCTCAAACAACATTTAAATGAGAATGTGTGTTTGATTTCCTTAAGCCAAAGTTATTCAACACTAAGCGTGAGCTGCCTGCACTTTGCTCCCCTTGGGTTTATCTTAATCATCCTGAATTTGGTAGCCTGTGGGGAATTAAGTCAGAAGCCTTCAGACACCTTCTCATGCTTTAATTCCCAGCTCCCTGAACATGCTTTGAGTTTGTTTAATCCATGTGGTGCATTATATCCAAATGTATAGTCTGAGCTCTATAGAAGCTGCAAAAACCCAACGGCCCTCTTTTGCGTAGCTGTACGTGTAATGTGCGCCTCAGTAACACACCACTCATGTTATTCAAGGTCCACTGGCGCAAGATTCAAAAAGGTTTTTGTCTCCGTGGTCGAAATGGAGTGAGTGCTCAGCAAAGTGTGGCCAAACCGGGGTGCAGAAGCGTACCAGATCCTGCCTAGCTGAGCGCCTCTGGGGCGTGCACTGTAATGAAGCAACTGAGGAAGGGCGGCTCTGCATTGGACATGTTTGCTCAGGTGCTCCTATAAACTCACTTTTGGGCAGGGGAGGATGTCCTGGTCTCACCACTGCGCAGCTGTTGTACTCCCTTTGCTGTCATTTTACCAGCTTTCTCTCTTTTGACAGAATTTAGTGATTCCCGAGCAGGGCTGGAGAGTACCAAGAGGAGAGCAGGGCGAGTTTATAGCCAAATAGAAAGACAAAAGGGACTCACAATATCTTGGGGATATAGAAAAAAATCTCATTAGTCCTGTTATAACAGCAGCTCTCAGGGTGGAGTCAGTGACAGCAGACAGCTGCCTCCATGCATCCTCCAGGAAAGAGATGATTTGGGAATATCAAACTGCCATAGTCACTCCTGAAGGGGCTTGTAATTAATTATATTTTTCTTATAATCTCCTTTTAACCAAATAATTCTGAAAAAAGTTCTGAAAACACGTCTTGTGCAGAAAAATTGTTTCAGGTTTTTCCTTATTTCTTACATTTATTTCCATCTTTGAAATATCAGATAGCTCCTGTACAGGGATGCTCTGTGATGGTAAAAGGAATGACCTGAGCCTTGGGAAAAGACAGATTATTATTTAGGATTAATCACTAAAGGCAAATGAGAACAGAATAGTATTTGTGAGACCAAATATTAAACCCATTGAGTAATGCTCACTGGGCAATAACCCCACATCCTGGCAAAGCCAGGATACCATTGAATAACAGTAGATAGTTTTTGGGATAGACCAAAATCACAGCTTCTGGGCATGCACTGGTAACAGAAACCTAGAAAGTTTATGACATTGAATTTGTAATTTTGCCAGGGTTGAGCTAAGAGCTCACATGCTGATCTGGATTCAAATTTCCCTGAAATTCAGCCCTTTGGGGAAGGTAAATAACAGTTCCTAGCTCTAATTACATCCACGTGGCTGCTTTCTACTAATTGTGAGGTTCAAAATGACATCGTCCCTGCCTTTCTAATGCACAGCTGTGGATAATCAGGAAAAATATGTTTTGGATACAATTTACTCCTTATGCAGTATTTGCCTTATTGCATCTAAATTAAAAGCAGACGCGAGAACGTGCTGTGAATGTTGTGGGGACTTGAGGCTGTTTTTTGACCTGTCTGCTTCTCCTCCAGCCTGCAACATCACCTGCCCCATGGGCCGTGTCAATGCTGACTGTGACACCTGCATGTGTGAGGATGCCACCCTGCACGGGAAGGTGTCTCTCGAGGACGGGTCACCTGCTGCCGATGCCCGGGTCTACCTGCAAGCTAAGAAACTCAAGCTGTTGACAATGGCTGACAACAGAGGCATGTTTAGGATCCCGGGGGTTTGTCCTGATGGGAAAAACACCCTTAAAATAAAGAAAGCCAAATATGCAACAGCAACTGTCACTGTGCCTGAGAGCAACCGGAGAAATCTGGCAATCCAAGTGCAGCTGCACCGATCAGGTAGCCCCAAAGAGGGGGGATGCAGGAAGCTTTATGCAGCATCAGAAATAAACTGTGGTTTTATGAGAGGAAGTGTAATGAAATGGCCTTTTCCTTTTCCTTCAGGCAAACCCTATGTTTTCAGGAGCCCTGAGGACAAAGCCAGGAGAGTAGGACAGAGCGTGTCACTCTGCTGCGATGCCCGAGGGAGCCCAGCTCCTGACCGCTACCTCTGGTAAGGAGCTTGAATTTGATCTGCCAGAAGTCTTAGCTGTCCCATGGACGCCAGTTTTATCTCCTTACCATCTCCAAAAATGGGGGGGTTTAGCTATAAAACAGTTAAATATGCCGAGAACTGATGGCTGCAAGTGATGGCTTCCTCAAGATGGCACAGCAATGTCATCTGCTGAGGGATTCACTGGAAAAACACACAAAAGAGTTGTGAAAGAGTTTAAAAACCTCATCAGACACAACTGGCAGCTCTGCCTGCCTGCCAGCTGTCCAGCAGCCACATTACAGTACTTCCAGGAGGGGAAAAATTTTTAGGTGATGCCACCTAGCCAAACTAAAACCTCAGAGAAACCTGAGGCAGGAAATCTGGCAAAATCCACATAGTAGGATGCGGGATTAGGCCATTGCTGTGCTCCAGCCAGATGGTCAGTCTCTGTCCCCTTAACTGTTTCTGGCAGGTACCACAATGGCTCACTGCTGGATCCCTCCCTGTACAAATATAAAAACAACCTGATCCTGAAGAACCTGAAGAGAGAACAGTCAGGAGAGTATTTCTGCAAGGCCAGCAGTGCCGGGGGGTCAGCAAAGTCCCAAGTTGCCAAGCTGGCTGTCATAGGTAAGAGAAAATGTTCCTGATGTTCTCCAAGCAGCTGGGGAGGTGTTGGTGCGCAGGAACCAGAAACTGTGATACATCTGGTAAAAAGTCACAGGAAAAATACTTGAGGTTTATATAATTCACCTGTTTGCAGATAAGCTTGAGTGAGCTGGTTATGAACCAGACGCTCCCTACAAACCAGAGAGCTCTGGATTGCAGGTGGCCTATCAACCTCAACCTGCTGCTGTCAGATTTCTCCCTGTACTTGCTGCCTGACATGGGAATATTTCTGCTTGTTTAGGGTTGTTTTTAAAGTCTTGGGACGTATTCTAGCCTTGCCACAGCCAAGAAGCCAGGCAGCAGCAGAGCATCTAGCTAAGGGTGGGCTGTATGAGCATAGCAGACAAGCAGGAGCAGAGAGTATCCTGCAAACAGCTCTTAACTAGGGTCTTAAAGCTAAAGCTAAGTTACTTGCTTCACTGAAATTAGTTAACTAGCTCAACAAAGTCCTGCAAAAATCTCACTGCTTTTAGGAGCAATGTTTAGCTCTGAGGTTTCAGACAACATAGTGATGACTGCACAATTATTTCACGCTGCTCATTAAGAAATCCTATTCAACAGGAAGACAAGAGGCAGCCTGTGACTCCCAACCCCAAAGCCACCTCATCCGACTTCCTCACGATTGCTTCCAAAAAGCAACAAACTCCTTCTATTACGACGTGGGCAAGTGCCCAGCAAAGACCTGTGTGGGGAAGCTGGATAAGGGACTTCGGTGTAAGGACAATGTCTCCTACTGCTGTGGGGTATCCAAGATGGAAACCAGGGACATCTCCTGCGACGGCTACACGCTCCCCACTAAAGTCATCGTTGAATGTGGTTGCAAAATATGCACCGAGACCAAAATAATGGTTCGAGGTAGAGCTACAGCAGCAGATAATGGGGAGCCACTGAGGTTTGGCCACATCTACATGGGGAACAAGAGAGTGAGTATGACTGGCTACAAGGGAACCTTCTCCATCCACGTCCCAGCAGATATGGAGAGACTGGTTCTAACTTTCGTGGACCGGCTCCAGAAGTTTGTAAACACAACAAAAGTTCTGCCCTTCAAGGAAAATGGAGGTGCTGTATTTCATGAGATCAAGCTACTAAGAAAGAAAGCCCCTGTTACACTGGAATCCACCGAAACCAATGTGATTTCTTTGGGGGAAATAGAAGAAGACGATCCAATTGCTGAATTAGAAATTCCTCCCAATGCATTTTACAGGAAAAATGGAGAGGTCTACAATGGCAAAGTGAAAGCCAGTGTGACATTTCTGGACCCAAGAAACATCTCCACAGCCCCTGTGACACAAAGTGACCTGAACTTTGTAGATGAGGAAGGAGACGTATTTCCGCTCCGCACATACGGCATGTTTTCTGTGGACTTCACGGATGAACAGGGCACCGAGTCCCTCAATGCAGAAGAGGTGAAGGTTCATTTGGATGCTGCTCAGGTCAAGATGCCAGAGCATGTGCAAGAGATGAAGCTTTGGTCCCTGAACCCAGAGACAGGGTTATGGGAGGAAGAAGGGGACTTCAACATCGAGAAAAGCACACGGCGCAAAAGGGAGGAGAGAACCTTTTTGGTTGGGAACATGGAGATCAAAGAGAGACGTCTTTTTAACCTGGATGTCCCCGAGAGCAGACGGTGCTACGTCAAAGTCCGAGCCTACAGAAGCGAGAGATTTCTGCAAAGCGAGCAGATCCAAGGGGTTGTGATTTCTATTATAAACATGGAGCCAGAACCAGGGTTCTCCTCCAACCCCAGAGCATGGGGCCGTTTTGACAGCGTAGTCACTGGTCCCAACGGCGCCTGTGTGCCTGCCTTCTGCGACGAGCAGAACCCCGAAGCCTACGGAGCTTATATCTTGGCAAGTATGGGGGGTGAAGAGCTCGAAGCTGTGCCCTCTGCTCCCAAACTGAACCCTGTTGCTATTGGGGTCCCACAGCCATACCTCAACAAGCTCAACTACAGGAGGACAGACCACGAGGACTCCAACATCAAGAAAACAGCATTCAGCATTAATATGGCCAAACCAAGCCCTAATTCCCCAGAAGAGAACAATGGCCCTATTTATGCCTATGAAAACCTCAGTGAATGTGAGGAAGCTCCACACAGTGCTGCTCACTTCAGGTTTTACAGGATAGAAGGAGACAGGTATGACTTCAACACTGTTCCCTTCAGTGAAGATGACCTCATGAGCTGGACCGATGACTACCTGGCGTGGTGGCCCAAGCCCATGGAATTTAGAGCCTGCTACATTAAAGTAAAAATAAATGG
This sequence comes from Buphagus erythrorhynchus, assembly GCA_013400855.1. NCBI lineage: Eukaryota > Metazoa > Chordata > Aves > Passeriformes > Sturnidae > Buphagus > Buphagus erythrorhynchus. The sequence goes on along the minus strand of VZTT01040328.1, from coordinate 11,234 downwards.
ACCCCAGGAAGTGAATGTAAGATCTCGTAACATGGGTGGGACGCACCCACGCACCATCGGCAAGCTCTACGGCATCAGGGATGTGCGCAGCATCCGTGACCCCCAGCAGCGGGACGTGTCGGCAGCCTGCCTGGAGTTCAAGTGCAGCGGAATGCTCTTTGACCAGGACCGCGTGGACCGCACGCTCATCAAAGTGATCCCACAAGGCAGCTGCCGTCGAGTAAGTGTCAACAGCATGCTCCACGAGTACCTGGTGAACCACCTCCCCATGGCCACCAACAATGACACCAGTGAGTACACGATGCTGGCACCTCTTGACCCGCTGGGACACAACTATGGCATCTACACAGTCACTGATCAAGACCCGAGAATTGCCAAGGAAATCGCCCTGGGCAGGTGTTTCGATGGCACATCTGATGGCACGTCCAGAATCATGAAAAGTGATGTCGGCGTTGGGTTGACTTTCACTTGTTCAGAGAGGAGCGCGACAGAGCAAAGCATCTTCCAGTCTCAGAGGAACTTGGGCCAGCAGTCTCCGAGGGACTCGGGCCAGCAGCCTCTGAGAGACTTGGGCCAGCAGCCTCTGAGAGACTTGGGCCAGCAGCCTCTGAGAGACTTGGGCCAGCAGTCCATCCTGGTTCTGCCAGGGCAGAGCCCCGCATACCGGAAGCCGCCAGCAAGCCGCCGAAACAACCAAGCCAAGATCCCTATGAGAGGTCAACGTCCCACCTACTAGAGCTGTATAGGAGCATTGGTAAAGTCACTCATGCTCAGTTAAATATAATTTGAAAGTAACATCAACCTGCTAAATAACGTAATAGAAAGCTGGTAGGTGTCATTATTTATGAGATATAATTAAGGTGCCATTTTTTTTCCCCACCAGAAAGGAAAGATGTAAGGTGAGAACCGGGGGCCAGCAGAGGTAGTGAGTTTGTGTCTTATTAAATGCATCCATAAAAATCTTCTTTCTGCCTGGCATTAAACAGCTTCACATGATAGCCTAAAGGGAAGACTAAACATATGATTAAGTCATGTACATAAAACATTCTTCTGTTCTGCATCTGCAGACTTTGCCAGCCCAAGTACCTTTACAGTAGTTGGTAACATGAAAAGGAATAAACTGATTTCCTCATACTGAATTCAACTGCAAGGTTTCGTACTTGAAATGTAAGTATTTTATTTATTGCTAGCTTGTTTTAGAATGACTGTATTCAAGCTAAACTATTGGCAGCTGCATTTCTAAGAACTCACATGCTCAACAGAACAGAGAAGCCATGCGGATCTGTAGGCTCCATGTGGATACAGCTAGAGTTTTCTCTTGCTTCTTGCATTATCTGACAAGAAAATCCATGCTCTATGATAGCATAGGTTAATAAAATAAGTAATTTTATAACTTCAACAATGTGTCACCTTTGTGTTTGAAATGCCCAAGTAAATAAACCACATGTAGAGCTGAGCAAAGGATAACCAGCAGGATTTCATCTTTCTGTTCACAAACAGGTCACAACTTTATCAGTGTGAGACTGATCCTAGATATGGGTGAGGGGTTTTGTGGATGCCTGGTTCTCCTGCAAGGAGAGCTCAAGGGTTTGGCCATGGCATGCTGCAGTCAGGGAATCTCTCCCCAGCTTGACATATGGCGAGTCAGCAATGGTTCTGGGAGAATCAAAGCAGCAGGTCTGGGCAGGGATGGATTAAGGAATGGCATTAAGATGGAGGGAAAAGAGGGCTGGGAATTTGTGCTTTAAGGATGATAGGAAACCTGACAATATAGAGAAGTGCTGGGTGGAGATAGAGAGAAGACAGGCTTCCCTCCCCACTCAGCAGCAGTGAGCATAAGGAGCTGGCAAGAAGCTGCTCTTAGCTGAAGGTACAGCGGGCCACAGAAGGGTCAGTGACCCTCTCCAAGTGACCTGTTAAATTCTCCTTTCAATCCCTCACTCTTCCTACAGTCAAATCAAGGACCTCAGAGCACAGAAGACATCTTGTGTTTATAGGCAAACACTGGCAATAAATTTTTGGGGTGCAGACAAGCCAGCAAGTCTCCAACACCAAAATTCCCACCAAGAGAGATCATAAAAAGGTGGACAATGCTATTGGATGCAAACAGGAATTCAAACACACACTCCAGCATGGATTTCTCTCTCCTGCCCAATCCCCACCTATGGATATGAACCCAGTTCTAGGCCTGTACTGCCATATCCAGTGCCCATCAAGGGCATAGGGGATCTTTCAATAGTATTTAGCAAGCTTCAGAACAGGTTCTCAAGTCTGACATAGGGCAGGCTGAATTATGCTTTAACACATAAAAAAACCCCCTTAATAATCCACCTTTTTATGCAAATTGACCAGTTATCAAAGAAAAGGAGAAAGGGAAGAGCTGTGGAATACTCTGGCACATCCTCTTCATACCAATGAATTTAGACTCTGTGTGTTTTCTTTTGTGTCTAGTCTGCTGCAAGGGCTTGGCAGGAGCCAGAGCCAAGGCAGCCAGTGGGGAGCATTAGCTTGGACCTTCCCACAGAGCTCTTGGCTTGTGCAGAGAAATGTCTCTTCCCTCTGCTCCCCTCCTCCTCTGCAGACAGACAGCCAAATCCCAAACTTAGTTTCATCACTTTGAGAGTGAAGTAACACAAATGACTTCTACAGACTAACCCAGGCGATATATGGATGAAAGCAGGCTCAGGATCTGATCACTGTGCTGCATGTGGGCTTGCCAGTCAAACACAGCAGATTACAGAGCTCTTCCTTCTGGGGAGAAATGTGTGCTTAACAGCACTGAAATGGTCACGGCCCTACAGCCTGGAACAGCCAGAAGCTCTCCAAGTTTCCCCAAACTGTCCCCCTCTGCATCTTAGCACTGACTTGGAGGAACAAACTAATCTGTGCACTCGCTGAGTCCCTGAGCTCTCCCAGGAGGCTGCTGGCAGACTGTGCTGGACACAGAGCAAGACAGAGGTTTCAATCACGGGTGCTTAAGCACCAACAGAAAACAACCTTGATATAACCACCAGTCAGTCTAACACTTCACCATGATGAGCCACCATCCCAAATACATTAAAAAATGTTTATGTAGGAGCAAAGCTACAGCAGGTCCTGGAATCTGCTATTCACACAAATCTTATGGTACAATTCAGTGTCAGTTCTGACTCCTCTAGCTTGTGTTTATGGTCAGTGTATGGCAGTTAGAAACCTAACCCCCACTCCCACATATCAGAGAGCATCAGCTGGAGGAATGCAGGAAGGCTGGGACTCAGCTCCTCCCTTGGCCTCAGCCTTCGGACCACCAACCTTGAGGAACAGGCTGAAGGAGACCTGGCTCCTAAACGTCGGCAGGTTTGTGGCTAATGGCAAAGCATCTCCCATTAAGTTCACTTAGTTTCCAATCCACAGATAAATCCAGTGACCTATCCCTCCTGCTTTTAAAGGAAACTACTGCTTCCCAGAAGCTATCAGGATAGCTAGCAGATAGGATAAAAAAAAGGAGATAGATTCTTGTCTGGCCTCAACCAGAAAATTACTGGGGAATTTTGCAAACAACTTTATAAAAAGTCTCAAGTACTTCTCTGATTAGTCACTTATACTTTCTGTTTATTTGTAATGTATTCAGAAAACAGGAATAAAGACGTTTCCTAGGAAGCAGGGGGAGTAGTAAGGTTGCGGAACATGAAACAGATGCATCTAATTGTGAATCATCAGCATCCTAGGAAATATCACTCTCTCTACTAACACTTATTTGAAATCCATGATGAAATCATCCCTATCCAACACCAGAGCCCTTCTGGTGCCCAAATATTTTGCAGTTTTGCCAGTAATTTGCCTGTTATATTAAATTGAGCCACAGTGGACATTGGGTCTGTGAATGCCTCTGTTGCTTTCCCTCTCTCCTCTGAGAGGAGGACAGCTGTTTTATTTTCCTAAGATCCCATTCCAATGGCCAGGGTAGTAGTACTCAAACTCAGTGGTACTGGAGATCAAATCACTGGGTCTGTGTTCCAGAGTCAACCCTGACATGCTATTCCACACCTCATCAGTGAATGCCCCATTTTTGTTTTGTCTGTTCTGCAAAAATAATCAGATTTTCATTACTTACTGAGTTAAATCCCTGCAGAGCCAGGTGAAAGAAAAGTTTCCAGAGAGACATTTTGGCTAACAGCTGCCTAGGGAACACCAATTCCATTTAAAACTTCTCTACCATGCCAAAAATAGCATGCCAAAGACTTTCTCCATAAAAAAATAAATTAATCTTACCTTCTTTTGCTCCATAAAATTACTTGGGTAAAGTTGTGCATATTCAGAACTAGGACATTAACTATTGAACAACACAGAACAGTCTAATCTTTTATAACCTCTCACACAGAAAGTAAAAGAAGCCTTAAAGCAAACTCTGCACAGATCAAAAGATTAAGTTACAAGTACATGGGATCTTGGCTGCAATATGGTTTAGACATTATTCACTATTAAACAACTAACTGAAGGCATTCTGTACCAGATTTTCACCATCATCTGTCCAGCTGTCCTTGGTTTTCACCCAAAAGGGATGCAGCGAGCTCCATCTACAGGGATTCTGGGCACATGCCACCTCAAACTTCCCAAAACCACAGGGAAACTCTTCCTGTTGCTTTATGCTTTAGTGAGAACCAGGTAATTATTGTCTGCCAGCAATAGGTCTCACACGGGGCATGACCTAAAGCTGAGGATGAAAGATACAAAAGAGTGTTAAAAGAATTTTTGTCAAGTCACTGCTAGGAAGAAGATGTTGATTTAACAGTTTGGTTATCTAAAAGCTTTTAACCTGGACTCTTTTGCCTGACACTATATTCTTCCTATGGGAAACATGCCTCACAGTTCATTTTGCTCGGGTTTATAATGAACAAGAACTAATTTTCCCGTGCCTAGGGACCTGGAATATCTGAAAAGTTGGATCCTGAAACACTGAAATTGTTGAGTCTCAGTTAGCTAAAAGTCTTCTTTAAGTCAAAAATTCTTTATCATTAGTGCTTAAAATTATCTCTAAATTGTGGTGGTGGGGTTTTGACACACAGAGAGATAGCAAGCCTCAGAAAACTCTCCAAACCACCCACCATCCTAACAAACACACAAAAAACTCACTGACCTACCTACCCTTCTATTGGCATAAAGCCGTTACTAACATTTACAGACTAATCTGAACAGAATAAAACCAAATTGTCTCCACAACTTTCACTTGCAGAAAGTACCAGGGAGCAAAACACAAAAATACATCACTTTCTTGGAAGCAAACTTGCCGGATTTACAATTTCTGGAGCACGAACTGCACCGAGTCTGCGGTCAGGAACAGGAATTCTCCACAGGAGCCTGACTTCCACCTTGCTGTTGTTTCCAGTTTTTGACTCTGATTCATAGGCTTGGATTTCTTGGAGGATCATGTGTTTTGGAAAACCTGTCAGAGGCAATTAATTGATGGACTAATGGCAACAGAAGAAAAATACTGCAGCAGCTGCTTTAACAGATGCTTCTTCAGAAACATTTTAATCCTTGTGATATGACACATTTTTATATATTTTTTGCTTTTACTTGAGTTGAACTCAGAAAAAGCAGGAAAAAGTTAGCAAATATTAGAACAGCTTCTAAGACATGGCCAGTCTTTTTTCTGCTGTTATGCTCAGTGCTACATTACTTCTTCTAAGACAAGAAAGTGTAAGAATCACAAGTTTTAGGGTTCTTGACAGGAAATACTCCTTGTATATGCCATTAAGCAAAGACAGATTCAGGAAAATCTTGGATTAGATTAACAACTCCTCATTAGGTAAAAACCTCTCCCACCAGAAAGTGAAATAGAATATAAATATTCTGGATAGAGGGCACATAAATTTTAAATGGGACATATCCCAGGATATGAAAACAAAGGGGAAGGAAAAAAAATCATAATGGACAGGAAAAGATTCTCTTATGTTCCCAGCTATGTTATGCACCTCAATGCTGGGATACAAAGAGAATTTTAGGATCCACAAGAATATCAAACTAGACAGTCTAAGTCTCAGTGAGCAACAGAAAAGCTCAGTGAATTTTAGTGTTTCCAGATTAAAGTAATTGTCCAAAACCTATGCCTGAAGAAAATTATACCAAAGTCCTCAAAAAAACCCTAAAAATGTTGTATAAAAATAAATTTATTTCTCAACAGTGGAAACAGGGATTTATTCAGTATCTACAGTACTCATGGAGATTCTCTTCCTTAATGGGGAAAGAGAAGAAGTATCTTCAGGAACCCACCAGGAAAACATATGGATGACAATAAGATCAAACACCATGGGAAAAAATCTCTTAATTAAATTGAATGTTATAGGTGGGCTTTGAAATATTTTATATTAACTTACAGACATTAAAAAATACATTTATTGCTTTATATCCTGTACCAATATTCCCCTCTCTTTCAGAGTCTTTTTTGCCGTGCTAAGTTTGAGTGTTTGAAATCTGCATTCCTGATGAACTGTTCTTGGATAATGCTGGAACCAAGAGTGCATATATCCATTGTAGAAGTCAACTGCTGTAAGCTTCTTCTTTAAAACAACTGTTTTGATTCCAACCCAGCCTTCCTAAAAATAAAAACAAAAAAGGCAGTAAGCTTCTTCCATGCTTAAAGCTATCTTTAGCTCCCAGAGAGTGGCTTACAGAATATATTTTATTCAATATCATCAGGCTTACAAGTCAAATTCTTGCTTGCAAATGTGCAAAGCCTGTTAATGGAAATTAAAAGTTTAAGGTATCAAATGAAACATCTGGTACTGATCTAAACTAGTACAGAGACTAACAATGGACAATTAAGGCAAAAGTTATGCACCACACAAATACTAAAAACCTCATCTTTAGGGCAGTGAATATAAAACAAATGGGAAAAGCCTACCTTGCAGCGAGCTATCAATGTTTGGGACATTTTATGGAACAGCACTGAACCAGGAACAACTCCACAGTCATTTAGTATTTGATCTAAAAGCAAAGAAAGATCATCCTGCACTTTTATGCCAGCAAGTACAGAAAAGGTCTGAACCACTTCTGTTCTTTTGAAGCATGATAACCATCTTGAGTCACTATTTTGCTGAAAAATATTTTATTGTATTCTGTGTTTTATTATAACCAAATGAACAGGAACAATCAGAACAGTCATTCTCTGGCACTACTCCATATCTGATCCATGAATACTCACTAAGCCCTGATCAGTCACATGCCTTGGCCCACATGACACTCAGATTCCTAAAGAAAATGGTTTCAAAATTTAATAATTTAAGAGTAAGTACCAGAAAAACCAGGGATATTATCCACTTCCACAAAATCCAGGAGTTTAACGGTAGTACCCTTCCAGAGTGTCTGCAAAGGAAACTGGAAACAGAAACAGATGACACATTGAGAATATTTTCACATTTCCAGGCAATCTTTTCCTTAGGCAAAATACCTGTGATAATTACATTAAGGGAAAATTTAGCTGTATGCCTAGATAGGAGATTTTCCTTATCAGACTTAGTTTTCCTTACCCTTCCTCAACTCAAATCATTAGCCCACACAGAAATGAGTTAAGCAATTAGCTACAACAGCTCTTCACTGTGGCTGCTTGCACTGTTTACTGCCATGCAGAGATGTCACTGTAGCATTCCAAACCTTCTCAAATACATCTGAGGAAATCTCAGAGCTAAGGAAACAATATGAAATTTTTGAGCCGATTTCACACTTGGGACCAAGTCCATGAAAATTCTCCTGCACATAAATTCTACCTCTAATGATGAACTACCAGGATTTTAGAACACATGCATGGTTACAGAAGCTAAAATAACTAAAACTGAGGTTCAGTGATCAGTTACAATATCTACACCAAACTCAGCCATGCTATAGGACAGAAAAGGGTTAAAAAAAATCCAGTCTCACCATACTTCCTATTGCACGATGAAGTTGAATTATTTGTGCAGCTGTTTGCTCTTCCCATTTTATACAACTCTTCGCTATAGAGATTTTAGGAGCTAGGGGGAAAAGAGAAATTAGAAGATTTCTTATTTTGCTTTGCATGTTTTAGCAAACAGCTGTACCACTTTATCCTATTTTAAACCTCGGTTTTTCCTGACCAGTAGTGGGTCTACCATCCAGTCAAGGTACCTCAGACAAAAACTGGAGAAAGATTTTGTAAACACTTCACTTCGGATTATTTTTTATTCTTAGTTGTTCTCTTTATTTATCCATTGCACTGCAAACTTGTATCATGCTTACAAGCACAGCTGTAACCCTTCGGTCTGCATTACAACCAGGAAGAATAATAATCTCAGATTTTGTGACATCAATAATGATTGCAATATTGTACAAGTAATTGGAAAAAAAACATTAATGTAGTAAGTCTGAAGAATTCTGAAGCATTTTTCTCCTGTATGACTTTTTAAAGCCAGAGATGGCAGTGAAGAGAGCATATTGAGACATGAATCTAAAAAAATACAGCCAGCATGGCAGAAAACTTTAGTTTTCCAGCTGATAAAGGAAAAAATGAACAAGTCACATTAAAAGCTATGTGTACCTACCAAATGTTACTCCTTCTTTTGGCTGCTCTTTTTTATTTTTTAAACTTTCAGGCAAGTTCTTCAAAACTGCTAACAGCTGCAATATTAAATTTTGTACAGAGTATTAGTCAAGCTAAGTTTAAACAACAATAAACAAAGTAATACTCAATTTTTCAACAGTGAAACTGCCCTGTGAGCTTTTAGAAAATTGGCTCAGTATATTCAGAAGATGTGTATCCTACACACAGAGACAGTAGACATCCTTCCCACTGAATCACAATTAAAAAATGCAAGTATTTTTTAATGGATGACCTCTTCTCTGATATTAATCCCAGAACAGGACAAAAGTTGACTATTAAAATAAAAAAAGCAGATATTCATTTAAATGAAAGAACTTGCAGTGTTTCCACAGACAGTATTTAGGTTCTTCACTGAATAGAAACACAACAGCAACAAACAGGACTGACACTGACGTCTGAGCTCAGACCACTGAGCCCTCCTCTCAGCAAGGCAAAGTGCTCACAAACACCAAGTTTCACATCATCCTCCTCCTAAACTTGAAGCCAGCTCAGAACAAGATTAGTAAGAATTCTGTCTGCACGTGTTAAAAGCAAAGTACCAGTCAGAAGTGACAGAGCTGGCAGGACTTTACCATGTTTGCACCCATCTTTGCCAACATCCCTTCCAGCTCCTGTGCTGTACAGCAGGGAGGAACAGCAACCTCCTCTTGCTTAATAATTGGACCTACATCAAACCTGCAAGGCAGAAAACAGACAACCTCACTGGAGAAGCTGAAGCTTAATTAGCAGTTCAAAAGTCTGTATTCAATACATTAGCTCAGTTTCTAATTACCTTTTTTTATCTCCTCTAAAACTGTTTTTCAGGTGTCATTTCACATTATCAAATGTTTGGTTTACAAGACGACACAAGGAAGATAATACTAGATCTCTCTTGGCAGCAAGATTCTCCTCAGTAAGCTGAGACTGATATGAACACACAATTTAGAGTTCAGACCATGAGATCTCAGAAGAAACAACCTAAAATACTCATGAGGAAATTTGTTTTGCACTTTCCTGAGATCTATTATTAGACAGGTATCTAAGAAAGAAAAGGTAACTTTTCTTAGAATAATATATTTTCACAAACCTTTTAAGCCAGAGTTTGGGCTGAAACTAAAACATATAACCTCTCTCATACCTAGATGGGCAATTTCTTGTCTTCTGTCCACTTACAGCATGTTACATGTGACTCTGAAGTCTGAAAAACCAGATCTTTTCTGTCCTGTCATACCAAGCCTATTGATAAAGCTGTGTGACTGTGCTCTGTCTATTCCCTGTGGTAATGTTAAGAATTACAGAACAGGCCTGGAGTGCAAATTACACACTTATTATAATACTGTAATTGTGGTAAATTTCATATAGTTAGATGAACATTTTTAAATGTTTCAAACTTTAATCACACACATTTTTAAAAACTGTAATTATGTAGAATGAGTTAAATGATGACTTCAGCAGTGATTATTTAAAGTCCTGAGAGGCAACAGCAACAGTGAATCGTCTGCAAAGCACACCAAACCTACCTTTTTGGTCTTATTTCCATAATTGTCACCCCAGTCACCTTATCCCCATGAAGCACTGTGTGGATGATGGGTGCAGGACCACGCCATCGTGGGAGACAGCTGGGATGGACATTCAGCACACCACTGGAATGAAATATCCACAAGTTAGAATAAGAATGGTACCTGAAACATATGTAAATGTAGTGCAACATATATTACAGTGAAACCACTACCTGCTCATACCTTCTCATGTGTTACTGGCTTAAATATGCACTTGAAGGAAAATTCACCACTATATAAACTTCCGTTTCTCAGTGAACACAGAAAGAGAGATGTGAGGAATAAAGGCAAACATATTCTGCTGAATATTTGCATAAATTCACACCCATGTGTCAAATACTGAATTTCAGAACGACAGCAACAGGGCTCAAGCTAAGTATATGAACCCAGGGAAGCTGACCTCGCCTACTTCAAGTCACAGATGCTGCCTCAAAACAAGAGTGCAGCTTTGCTAACGAAGCAGTGACAGATGTCCTGTCCACACACTTACTAAGGGAACTGCAGAATGAGGTCCTCGCTTAGAAGACGTCCGAAAGATGCCACCACACCCACATCGAACTGCCCCACGGGTCCCGTGTGCGGCCACTCGTGTACAGGCAGCTGGAGCTCCCTGGCACATCTCCTCACGGGCAGGTCCCCGGGCAGGGGGGAGGGCAGGGTCACCACCTCCAGCCGGGACACGAGCGAGTCCTCGCTGGGCTCCCTGGGGTGGAGAAGGTGATGAAGGAGATGGGCAGGCAGACTGAGGCAAGGGTTGGGTCACCTCCACCCTCGCTGTGCCCCTGTGCCAATCCCCAGAGTACCTGTGATCCTGGTCCCTGTCCCACGCTCAGGATCCTTCCCCTCCTTCCTCTGCCATCCTCCCTGCCCAACCCACGGCCCATCCGCGGGACTCCACCTCATCCCTCAATAACCTCTGAGCCTCATCACGAGCCCTCATCTCCCTTCCCTCAGCCCTCTCTCACCCTCCCAAGCCCCTGCCGTATCCCCTCAGGCTCCGCTCCCCTCACGTCCCCGTCCCCGCTCAGGCACCTCCCTCACGTCCCCGTCTCCCGTGTCCCCTCTGCCCCTCTCTCCCGGCCGTGTCTCCCCTCAGCCCCCTC
>VZTT01040326.1:40621-64141 GCA_013400855.1 Buphagus erythrorhynchus | reverse complement strand
TTTTCGTTACACAGATGTTAACTCCAAGCTATTCTGTGTGCTTGTTTGATAGCTGGTGTCTAAGGTACAGTGCTTTTCTTCCAAAATGTCATCTTCCTATTGTGCGCAGTGAAATAACTGCCATGCTGAGGTTTTGGGGCTGTGTTGTTTGTTTTGTAGGGTTTATCTCTGCCAGCCTCTTGCAGGATAACTCTGCCTTGGCAGAGAGCACTCAGAAGAGATTGTTGTTTCAAGTCTTGCTCAGTTCAGGGCAACTAGANGTTTCAAGTCTTGCTCAGTTCAGGGAAACTAGAATAACTTTTCACTTTTATTCCTTGGAGGCGACCAACCAAACTTAATTTCCTTCCCAAAGAATGAGAGGAAATTAAAATAAGTGTTTAAAAGGAGTGGAGTATATGCTTAAAACATTTGTGGGAGAGTCAGTTTTAGTTAAAGCATGCACACACACACACACACACACACAAAATTACTGTGGTAAAACTTTCAAAGCATCACCTATTTGACTCATATACTGAAAATTCAATATATTTACAATTTAAAGCACTTCTTTGTAAACAACACTATTCACCTTAAGATTTGTTCTGGTTTATTCTGCTAACTGAGCTGGCTGTGCTGATTCAGACCACAGAAGAAATGGATGGGTGAGGAAAAGCCCTGGCTTAGGCAGACAGCAGTGGGTAGTTGTGCAGCTGGACAGGGTGTCAGTGGGAAGACACAGGCCATTAAGTTTAGTGAGTATGTCATTACAAGGCGTAAACTGATGGACAGAGATCTTTTTACACACAATGAATGGAAAGAGAAGAATAAGAAGGGGATAGGCCAACATTTTGTATCCTATTCCCTGGTCAAATATTACCATCTGGGCATCCACAATCCCAGAAGCTGATCCTTTCTTTACAGACTGTTAAAGAAATGGATAATAGGGGATATCCACACTGTCAGCATTTTAATTAATTAAATTAATTAATTAATTAAGTGCCACAAAGACTTTGATTCCTGCTGCTGTGTGTGGGATGCCCAGCCCAGTGTGCTGTGCAAATTGCAAGTGGGCCTTAAGGGCAGTGAAGAGGGAAAGTTATTCAGCTTATTAACAATCTTGTTTCTTCTGGCATCAGGCATTTCATTTGAATTAGCTTCATAGGATCCTGGCTTCTGCTTGATATTTAGAAGTAATTTGGAAAATTTAAGCTCTTTTTAATTTGTTGTGAGAGAGAATAAACCCAAAAACCTGTATTTGGTTAACACAAATTGTAAATCTGATGATTTTGTTTTCCAAATTTTCAGAAAATTTTCAGAGCAGAGTCTCATGTTTCCAAGAATTCCTTTAAAAATTAGTTATTTAACAGGACATTTAGTAATATTTTAAGCCCCAGCACAGTTAATGAACTCTGCTGTTACCGTATGAGCAGTACATTAGGCTATGTCATTGCAGTCTCATTTAATCTCTTGCTTTGATTCTTAAACTCTTGCAGCTTCAGAAATCAGCAGTGATGGGGAGCTCCAGATCCCTAGTGAAGGTTAGGCAAGGAGTCTATAAAATAGTTTTAACTGTGCTGCCATTTTCAAAAGAAAGGGTAAGCAAGAGCAGCTGCTCTGGGTGTCCTCTGGGTGGCTTGCAGTCCTTTATCTCTCAGAGCAAAGACTGCTGCTGATTCCTAAGGTTCCACATAAGCTCAGCAAAGCCAGGAGAGCTGTTGTTTTAGACACTGTCATTTAATCATCCAAGGTAGGAAAATGCATCACAGATCTGAGACAAGAATCTGCTGCTGTGCTTACTTTGCTCTGCCTAATGGGCTATCATGTCATTCTATTTTATCTCCATCTCAAGATGGTATGAGGAATCCTCTAGGCACCCTTTATCTAATACCTCCTGCAGAACAAATTGCTTTCACTTCTTTAAGTTGTTCTCACTTTCACAGTGATACAGCAGAGGAAAAGAAAGTTTCTGATGATTTACAGCAAGAAGTAGATAATGTGCCCTCCTGGCAACACTGAAGGAGAAGCAGAAAATTTTCATAAACACATTTCTAAAAGGAAGATCAGAAACAGCACATTGCAACTTCAGAAAAGCCCCTGCTACAGACTTTGCATTTATGTCCACAAACTCTTGCAATTTGGGATTTTTCAGCTCTCAGGCAGAGATCTAAGGCTGTTTTTCCATGATAACACAAGCTCATTCTGAATTTTAAAAACAGCGCTTCTAAAAGGTTTTATGTGTTCATGCCACAGTTCCCAAAAAATGGGAAATGAGAAGAAAAATAAAATAGCAAAGACTAGGAAGGGCAGAGTGCCTGGAAAGTTGCCTGCTGGAAAAGGACCCCGGGGGTGCTTCTTGGCAGCACCTGAACATGAGTCACTGATTGCCCAGGTGGCCAAGAAGGTCAATGGCATCCTGGTTTGTGTCAGAAACAGTGTGGCCAGCAGGACCTGGGTGGTGCTTGTCCCCCTGTACTCGGCACTGGTAAGGCTGCATCGCAAATCTTGTGTTCAGTTTTGGGCCCCTCACTAGAAAGAAGACATTGAGGAGCTGGATTGTGTTCAGAGAAGGGAAATGGAGCTGGGGAAGGGTCTGGAGCACAAGTCTTACGGGGAGCAGCTGAGGGAACTGGGGGTGTTAAGCTGGAGAAAAGAAGGCTAAGGGGGTATCTTGTCACTCTCTATAGCTACTGGAAAGAAGGTTTTGGGAAGGTGGGGTTCTGTCTTTTCTCCCAGGTAACAAGTGACAGAAAAACAGAAAATGGCCCTAAGTTACACTGGATGAGGTTTAGATTGGACATTAGGAAAAATTTCTTTGTGGTATGGGTTGTCCAGCATTGGAACAGGCTGCTTGGGTAAGTGGTGGTGTCACCATACCTGGAGGTATTTAAGGGTGTGTAGATATAGCAGTTTGGGACTTGGTTTAGTGGTGGATTTGGCAGCACTGGGTTAATGGTTGGACCCGATGATCTTAAAGATCTTTTCCAACCTAAATGGTTCTTTGATTCAACGACTCAAGCTATTTAGGTCAGAGGTCTTTTTCTTCTGTGTATACAATGCCCTACAAACCACTGGTCAGGAGCTTGAGATTGTGGGAAGAATCCTGAAGGAAGATTTTAGCCAGATAAAATCTCCCAGGAAAAGCCTCATGGACTTGGTAACAAAAACATTTTTCTATTTGCCTAGTAGAGCAAAATAAGCTCCATCATTTTGACTCTATCAGAGTAAAGAGAAAAAAACCCTAATTTTAACACAGTTTCATCTTAACCCGGAACAATTTTCTGACTGTTCAAGAACCTCCAGCAAATGAAAGAAAACATATATTTTATGGAATTTGGCTTCAGATGTTATTCCAACAAAGAACAGATAGTAAACCCTCCTTGAGGTCTTCTGACATGAGATTTTGCAAATGAAAAGAAGGCAGGATTTTTGTAAGTTCATTTATATTTCCATAAGGATTAAAATAGAACAATATAACAAAAGTATGTCAGGCCCTGTAGAAGGTTCAGCATTTTTAAAGCTCAGGTTTTGGGAAAAGGCAGTCCACAGGTGGATGTAGTTCCACAACACCACATGCTCATATTTGCAATAAAAACTAAAACCTGCTGTTCATTAGAAGACAGGATCTGTGGCGAGGTACAGCTGCTTGTTTGAGCTACAGCACTGAAAAATAAACCCATTAACCAACAGCACAAGTTTGCACCCATATCCTAAACATGTCCATTCAAGGCTTTAATTGCATTTATAACACAGACCAGAAAATATGCTACAGGAGGGCTGGAACAAAAAACAGCTTCTGTGACTAAGAGAAAGCAGACATGTATGTGCTAATTCAAACAGCCAAGAAAACTGTGCGAGGTTGGAAAAGATGGGAAGAAAGGTAGCAACAGCCTGAAAATAATATTAATATGGCTCTATGAATAGCTGATAGTCTTCTGGAGATTGTTGGAGTCCTAGGGAGAAAGACAAGGAAGAGGTATTTTTCATTGCTGAAATGAAAATCTGAAAGAACTATTCGGTGAGCAAGGTCACTTGGTGATTTTGGACACAGGATAGTCCATTCAGCCTCAAACCTTTTGGAACTGAGTCAAGAGAAACAATCTAAAGAAAGAGTTGGAGTCAGAAAATTGCTTGGGCTGTTTAAATGACTCATTAGCTAGAACTCTCAGCCAGCAGAAGAGATTGCCGGATTTTATTGATTCTCCCACTTTCAGAGGCTGAAACTAGTATCTCTTGTCCCCCAGAGATCTGTTACGATTTTCCCATCTCTATGAAAGGGCTGCACCAAGCAGCTCCATGCTCTAAAATAGTTTACCAGACATTATTTGAGTGAGAAAACAGAAGTTAAAGTGTTCTCTCTCAAGTCCATGGAGCAAAGAGACATCCCAGGGAAAACAAAGAAATAGAAACACTTCTACACTCATCTATAACTCCAGTTTACTGAAAATCTTCACAAATTTACAAAGTATTGTAGATGGAGAATCATTCATACAAAGGCTGAACTGTATTACAAGCAAAGCTGTTTCCTTCATGTTGCTCTTTATGGATTATGCTACAGGCCTAAACAGGTTAGACAAGGGCCTTGGTTAATCAGTGGCTTAATTTGGATTCAGCAATTATGTTGGAAGAGAGATGTTCTGTGTTTCATAAGCTATTGCAGTATTCATTTGGACAGTAAAGGCTGCATCAGAAGTAAATTGGTGGTTACACCTACAGATATTTCTCAATCATAAAAGGAGTAAAACTTATATGGTTCCCTTGACCTGCCTTTCCATTTTTTACCTTAAAGAAAACATTGCAGGAAAAAGCAGTTTAATTGCAACATCCCTAAAATCTGAGAAAACGCTGCGGTTTGGTCCTGTATCTGGATTAGTGGAAGTGATTCATTTGAAGATGATACTACCTGTTCAGTAAGCATTGTTCACTCCCTGATTTCTTTACAAGGCAGGAATCAATGCTCCATTCACCAGGTATAAAACATTACAATTTAACTTGTGAGCTTATTCTGATTTCCTGACATCACCACTCCACAGACTTCTCTGAAAAGTTACTTCATGCAAATTAGCTCTGCCCTTTACCACTGGCTTAATGCTAATTGCACAGGCCATGGGAAGAAAACACTTAGAAGCAAATCCTTGTGGTAGAACTTCTTGCAGCACATTGGCAAGAAAGCAAGGCTGGGAATCAATTTCCTGGAATTCCAGACACACATGAAACCTTAAAGAAATACCCACTTTCTTCCTAAGGTTCTCAGGCTAATTAAGCTGACCCACTGTTCTCAAAAAAGCCTGCTTCTGAAAATTAATGTCCATTTGAAAATTAACTGATATTAAAGGAATTTGACAGCAACAGCAGCTTGCTGTGTTCCTCTTGACCATAGTCCAAAGAGATACCCTCTGGTTAGCATGATCAGTAAGATACCATTATCTCACCATTATCTCACTGCCACACTGCAGAACCATTAAGACTACATTGTTGCCTCTCTCCTGGAGTAGCTGGAGGTGATATGAATGAATACGATCAGTTAATATCAGTTATTATGGTCTCATAACAAAGTCATACATGGAAGGGTGGGTGTTGGGATTTTTTAATCCAATCCGTTACTTCCACATTATTGTAGAATGATAAAGTCACAATTTTATTGCAAAAATAGGTGCCAAAACTCCTAGGAAATTAATCTCTTTTCAGATGCTGAAGAAAGTGCAAGTGTGCAATAAAAATAGTGGGTTTTTTTCTGATAAATCCATGTAAAAATACAGTGTCTGACAGAGACAAGTGTTTAGTATTCTAGGCCAGAATCCTCCAATCAGAGCAGCTACTTGCTACTCTGCTGCCTGGGTAATCTATTAAGCAGTTTTAATCTGACAAATGAAGGACAACAGCATTTTAGTCATGGGTTTCCTAATAGCTTGGGAAGCCTGCAAAGGGGCTCTGAGCACTGTCACTCTCATCACAGTGCAGAGGAAGGCATGGAGACCCTCTCCCTCCCTGGGCTCACTGCAGCTGGGTGTGCAGGACGGAGCAGCAGTCTGGCAGAGCTGTGCTTCCCTTGAGCTGGAGAGCTCTGGGAGCAGCGTGCAGCATCGCTCCAGGATCCAGCTGTGGCTCTTCACTGGGGCTGGGCTCCCAGCAACGCCAAACTGGCAGTGTGACTTTCTTCCACTGGCAAGGCTAAAATTCATTTATTCTGCTGGATTAGGGTGTTAGTCACTCTGACAGAACCGCTGCCAACCCTCAGGCATCCTCCTGTATGATTTCCCCCAAGGCTGACTTTTAGACTGTGCATATGTTGGTCCAGTGCTTATTTTTGTTCCTCTAAGCATTTTTAAAATTCCTCCTGAGCTCAGCATGGTGATACCTGATGAAAAGCAGGTAGTCACGAGACTATATAAAGGCCCCTTGCCCAGCTAGGCTGTGCTGCTATATAATTCTTCTGCAAGTAAAGGAGATGGATAAGAAAATAATGCAAAATAAATAATGCAACACTTTTGCAGCAGTATGAGAAGCATATTTGTTCCACTCACAAAAAATCAATCAATCTTTAGCAGACAGAGCACCCATCACTGTGAGTTTTTCAATGGATTTCAAGAAGGCAACAGTTAGCAGGAAGGCTCCAGTCTTGAAAACACAAATTAGAGACTAGACAGCCAGGGTGACACAGGGCCACTTCTGATATAAAATACCAGAAAGCCACTTTTTAAATATTCTTGATTTAATCCTCATCCTGTGGTGTTTCAGTCATCACTCTGCATTTCCCTGGGTGCAACAATCTGAAAAGCCTGGGATGCTTTTTTTCATGGCCTTCATTTTTTCGGAGGCTAGGGTGGGTGGAAGGCTTTCATTTCCACACCTGCGGAAGGACTAGCTGAAAACTCAGGAGCACACAGAGGAATGAATGAATGCACCAAACCAGAAATCAGGTGCAGTACCTTGTTGGATCAACACAGGTTATACAGCTCCTTCTTTTTAATCCATTTGACCCCTGCTGCAACCTTTTGACTTTAAAAAAAAAAGAGTTGAAGCAAGGTGTTTCTGCTGAAGGTGTTAATTTTTTAAAAAGTTAAGTCCCTAATGCAAAGTTAGGGAAAAAAGTGGAATTCAGATCAAAATGGGAGCCTTTGATTCAGCAGTCTGCCTAAAGACAGGCTTTCTGACATGAGTAAAATGCGTTTTTAATATGTCAGCTAGATTTTTCCAGTGTGGTGTTCATGCATTGCCATGTTTTAGCCATCTGGTGAGCACATTAATTCCTGCAGAAAAAGGAGAGACAGCGGCAAGCACGGCAGAGATTTGTGCAGTTTACATTACGGCTTTACACCCAACTGAGAGGTCGCAGCACCGCACCCCGGGAGCAGAGCTTGGCAGCAACCACCAGCACATCAGATGAGACCAGACACAGCCCTTGCACTCACAGGGACCACGTTTCTTCTTCTCTTGGCAGCTGACACAGATTTCTGAGAGCACAAACATGAGGAAAGCAACCCTGAGCAGACTGTCTGTGGGAAGTGCCATCAAGGCTCTTGGAAGCGCTACCACAGAGCACCACGATGTCCCAGTCTGGTTCAATCACTGTTTTCACAACATAGCAGGAGCAAGACACAGGAAATTGTGTGAAAGGAGTAACAGTGTGGAGAGGACACTAAAACCTACTCTAACACCGGTTAGGGAAAACTAACACAAATAAAAGCTGGCAGGCTGTAACCAGCAGGGTGGAAGATCTGCTTTCAGAAAACAGGCAGGAAAGGTGTGAGGGAACATAACTTCCTTTTATAATTGTTGGGTCTCCTACCTTGGCACAAAAAGAAAGCACACAGATTTTATCCTCTGACTGACTCCAGGTCACTGGAACAAAACACTTCCTTTAATTTTGAGCACAACTCCTAAACAAAATTTTTCTACTCCTACAAGAGGTGATGGTAGGTAAACTTTCCCCTTGTCAGCTCTGAGGTGTTCTCAGAGGAATGTATCAGTTAGTGTGGCTGGCAATGATGCAGTCTCTGTCTCCTTTTGGCAATGGATATTTCTGTCCTCCTCAGATAATTTCATCTAAATTTTCCATGAGGCAGAATGGTCAGTCCCCTAGCTACTGTCATCCATGTTTCCCCATTCTCTTCCACAGTTGCAGCTTAGAATGTTTAACAGGTTGAGTCAGTTCAGGTATAAAGGAAGGTGTGTCTAAAATCCTTCACTGTGGTTTGTCACTACTTTAGGCAATTTTTTGTTTTGGCAGTGTCATCATTAAGCCATCAGAAATTTGACCCCACTTCATTTAAAGCCAAATTTTTTTCTAAGGTGCATTGAGATGACTAAAGTAATAATATCCAGGATTCCACATCTCAGAGTGCAGATGAGTATCACAGAAGGATCAATTAAGTGGAAAATTCTGGAAAAAACCAAAAAACTGTGGTCTTTCCTATTGCCATCAAGTAACATGAAAATGCTCTGAAGTTTCACTGGGTACCAAGTTACAGTTTTGAAAAAATGATAAAATTCCTCCAGCAGAGGTCTTCCAGATGAGTGTAAACCAAAATACTGTTAAGATATCAGGGAATAGACATTGGACATAGACTCTATGCACAAGTCTTTGTATATTCAAAGTTTTACACTTAAAGCTGGTTATTTTCACTGTTGGTTTTCTGATTATACAGAGGAGATAGGAAGATAACCCTGAGTGGTGTATTTCATAAGCACTTCTGCAAAGGTGAAGAGGGTAAGAACTTGGCCTCCAAAACTGTTCTAACTTTACAGCAAATTTCAAGACAAGAATGAGCCACGACACTTATGTCAAAGTTGTTTCTCAGGAACTAAATAAAAGCAGAGATCTTGCAAGAAGCTGGTTTAAGGAACTTGAGATTTTCTGTGTCTTTTACCTACAAATAACCAGCCCACTGAGGAGTCCTTGGTTTTTCATATGAATGATAGACTATTAACTTTTAAAATGAAAGTTCTGTTGAGAGTGGATGTGACACAGTGAAAAATGGGAAGGCACGCTGCATTGCCATCGGTTCACATTTCTGACATAAATGCTATTTTATTCACTTCCATCCACAATACTAAATAATACAAAGGATACAGCTTACAGAAACTAAATTTCTATATAATTAAATCCACAACCGTGGAATTTGATACTGTACTCAAAACCAATTTATTTTTCTGGGCAAAAGCAGAGTATGAAATTTCATCACACATGTTTGTTCCTGCAAAAGTACTACTATAATTAAAGAAGGATCTTGTGGTTAATACGTGACTAAAAGACAGCAGTGACAGAGGCTGTGTACAGCTGCTCTACAGCTTACAGAGGTTCTGGTTTGAGTCTGCAGAATGAGGATAATTTAGTCATAACATAAAGTAGACAGGACAATGTGTATTAAAATCCACCTGCAAAAATAATTCATAACTGTGCATTATACCAAATGCAAACTCAGAGCAAGTAGCTGTATTTTATTTTCTGAAAATGCATTTTAAACATTTTAATGAATACTAAAAACATCCAGAAGTTCAAGGCGCTGTACTGGGACTTGATCTAAGAGGTGTTTTGCTTCTTTCCTATAATGTAAACTCGAGAAGCTTATAGTATCACTGATAACCAATTTAGATTGTTGAACCCTCATGTTTCAATATATGCTCAATAATTAGAAGGCCAATATCATCTCTGAACGCATTCCAACTGCACTTAACACAATTAACTGGGTTTTAGGAGAACAGAATTGTAAATCCAGGCATCCCTAGTGGACAGAAAGTATAGATTAACCTCAGTTCAGGGAGGAAAAATAGTGATAATTCTTTCCTGCATAATATATTTTTCATGTAGGACTCTTATTTTACAGCTTTAACCAGAGTAATTCCATGTTACTCACATGCACATCAACTGCAGTGAATCAAGACTTGCAAATTAGAATTTTATTAGCCATAGCAAGGTTAACAAGTAATCTTTCAGTGTAATAATTCAGTGTCAATTACTCTTCCATTTCATCTGACAGAGGCTCTGATACCCTCACGAAAGACAGAAATTATTCACCCTTAGTGATAACTATCAACACATGTGGCCAATTGGTCTTGAATGAAAAAGCCACAGTGGCAAAAAAAGTCATTCACAAACACAACTGCACAGCTTTGCATCCCCGTCAGAAACCTGAAAGCCTTAAGTAATTAAATTATTGTATATTTCTGCAGCAAAATCTCCTGACTAGTTTGAAACTAAAGTTGCAATAACCAAAAATTTCCTCCCTCAAAGACAATTGATGATATTTGCTCTTATGTGTTAAACTGTTTGAAAAAAAAGTCTGCATTTAAAAGTGCATTGACTGCTGCTTGTAGGAGCTGGAGCTTCATGTGTGGTATTTGTTATCAGCTTGTGAAACATATCCAATATGATAGTGAGAGCTCTAGAGAAAACAGCTAAGCAATAATGAAATCAATATGCTTTCAAGATGCCAGTACAGTTGTGTGTTTCTAGAGCATAGATCAGCCTTTGACTCCTGTGCAAGGCTCTAAATCTCTACTTTGAGCTTGCAACCACTTTTCTTTGCTTGAGAAGTCATTCTGGACAGTGGAGGCTCTTTAATAGGAAAGAGTCTATCAGCCCACTGTTCTTTTAGAACTGTTCACTTTCTACAAAGTAGCAAGATTTCTTTCTGAAAAATACTTTGAGACAGTGACCTTAATGGAGAGACTCCACGCCAGCAACAACTAAACCAGTGTGTAGCCTTCCAAACTGATTCCAATATATCTTTATGGTAGCTCATTTGCACAATGTTTTTTGTCAGGACCGACTAAGATAGATTTGCATTCTGGGATTTATTTGAAAAGCTTATTCAACCATAATTTTGGTTAGAAAGATTTGTTTGGCTTCTATTTTATTTTGAATGCTAAAAATACTACAATTTTTCTCTTAAGAGAAGCTTAAGATTCACTATTTCATTCTTCCATTACAATGGTATGAAGAAAAGCAACAGGAAGATGGGACTTCAGTGATGGTGTGACCATAATTCAAGTGGAGAGAAGGAAGTACCATCTCTCACCACACATACCCAGGCCTGGGAACTTTTTGACCCAGGGAGCTTCAGAAGACCCAGAGAGCACCTGAGAAAGTCCATAATATTTTCTATTTCAATAGCATTGAACTGGCCAAGATTGTTCAGTTTCCTCAGCTCCAAATGTCTCAGCCACTGCAGGATCCTCTTTCACTGTAATGGCACATACTCCTAAAAAAACCGACTTAAATACGTTAAGATTATTTTCAAGCATGAAAAAGGCTCAAATAGAGAAAATAAGACTGTATGTAACATATTTTCCCTGTATAATTACTGAGACAATCACAGGGCAATTGCCTCAAAATTGCCACATTTTGCCTCATACAAAAATGAAGTAAATAGGCTGGCCAAGCAAAATAAACACCTCATTCTAATCAAGTGGACTAAAACTTGTAAATCAGATCTTATTCTCTGATCTTTGTAGCTGGGGCTTAATAACACAAAGGATTTAGAAGAACATCAAATTTTTTGGAAGTTCTGGGTAGGAGCTTCATCTGCTGATGGGATTCAGTTGCAGCAGAGCAGAATCAGCTTCTCTCTCTAAAACAGATACCTACTACCTGAATGTCAGCTGAATGGCTCTTTGAGATCCACGGGTGACACTGAGAAAACCCTGACTTAATATAATGCAGCCTAAGTCACTAGGACATCCAGATGCCTAAATTCAGGTGTCCTCATATTGTGGATCCCATTCACTACAGGGGGGCTTGAAGGGCTCATAGCAATCTTTCTTAAGTCACAATTTCTCAAATTAGAGCATCCAAGGACCTAGAAGGCATGTCAAACCCCAGTGAAGCCTTAAAGACATTCAGAAATCAAATCAAGGAGTAAAAATAAATATCACAAACTGTAGTTTTCACTTTCCACCTTATTTGGAGATCTATTATTGTGATTAGAAAGAAAAACTGAGCCAAAATCTGAAAAGTAAGTGCAACTAGATATCAAAAGATTGCAACTTGTTTCAAGGTCATAAAAATATTCTGTGGAATAGTGAGTTTACAGTACAGAAAGCAAAATCCCAAAGTTTAGGAGAGCTTACTATAGTTCTGAGAAAAAAATGGAAGTCTTTATGGTTCATGAATTGGAGTGAAAAACTACTGTCTATGTAACTAAACATTAAAATAATACTGAAAAAATAATGCCGATTCTGGATTTTGATAAACATATTTCTTTTGATAAAGGTATTTCTAATTTAATCTGTGCTAATGTGATGATCAGTTTTTATCTGGTAATGCTGGCTTGATTGCTGGATCAAGTAAATTCAATGCGTCCTGTTTCTTGACTCCATCGATGGTATTAATACGAGTTCTTTTGACTTCTTCACTTTTCTTAACTGTAGCTTAAAGTTGAGTTCACACAGGTTTTATTCAGTAGAGTTCTGTCAAATTATTTTCCAAGAGTGTATCTACAATACATAATACCTTGGGATTCCTCAGTCTCTTGAGTTGTAGACATTCCCCCACCTCACAGCACTACTGGGACAGTTAGGCAGGCATTAGTGACACACTATTCCTCTTCCATTTGCAGCTGCATCTCCACTGCTGTCCTAGGAAGTTACAAAGCTCAATCATTCTCTGCTAGTGAGAGATCCATAGGGAATCCAGTCCCCGAAGATTTCTTCTTAGAATCTAAGATTTCTTCTTAGAATCTTCTCAGTTTCTAAGATTTCTTCTTAGAAACTGGTCCAATTTATTTGATATCATCATCACTTGGGAAATGGTGTTTATAACCGAGTTGAATGTTAATTACCAGCATTCCACGTTCTAAAAATGGTGAAAGGTCTATGGAATAGCCTCTGTAGCTATTTCTTGGATGCAATGCCAAGGATAAATATTAATAGGTCTTCTATAAATACAATAATTTTCCCTGCAAAAAGACCACTTCAAAGAGTATAAAATCCTTTCCAGCATCTTACATATAGCAAATCATGCACAATAATGATTCCCTGTATAATGGCAGTATTAAATTGTGTCTCAAATTCATGTCAGTGAAAATTCATTTCGTGTTTTTCACTTACAGGCGTCAAAGGGAAACGAGTTGAGACAGTCCCGCTACTGGCTGTGACAGAAACATTTGTCTTCCAACATCTGTAAATAAGAAAAAAGGAAATAAGAATTGATTGATAAAAATTTGACTGGAAAAGAGGTTAGCCATTTATTAGCAAAAGAAACTACTATCACAAATATAGTCTGAATAATGCACCATACTGGGAGAGAAGGGTTTCTACACAGCCCAAGGATGAAATCAATAGTCACAAAACTCAAGTTCTGACTGAAGCTTTTAACAACTACTTTCTGATTCTAAAAGAAGTAGGATGAGGTATTTTTCTAAGAGGCAAAATATTGTAAGATTCAACTAGCAACTAATGCTCCCTATTTCCAATGCCCTGAGAACAACAGTATGTGAGTTAATTTTAACATGTGGAAAGAACATTTATTTTTATCAGAAGGAAACAATGAAGAATCTAATTTATTCTCCACGTGTGCATAACCCCCATTGATATTAATGAGTTAAGCAGCCTATGGAGAGGAAAATAGGGCTCCATATGTGGCAAAATGTTTTAAGAAAATTATGTGCAGCTTTCTAATGACCACAAAAATTATTTCTTCTTCTCTATCAGTGTAGAGAGAAAAAATTGCTTCATATGCAGCCAGACATGAAATGTTTCTGGCTTTCCCAAGGCTGTGTGTGTATGAGCAGTGGTACACACACAGCCACACAGACACAAATGTATATATGGATGGTGTCTCACAGACACACAGGCACATCCTTCTCAGTTGTTGTCTTTTTCCAACTAGAGTGACCCATAGCACAGGGTTGTTTGAAACTCCACTGCTCTTCCTACTGGCTGCTCTTCCCAGCTAGGGGTAAAAGAAGGAAAATTTTGCTTAATTCATTTTTTTTTTTAAAGTAAGTGTTTATAAGTGCTGTCAGAGGTAGCCAACAGGACCAATAAAGTCTGGTGAAAAACTTCCTTTGCCCTATGCTACATTTGACTATTTGACTGTAATTCTACAAACTTTGGTGAGTGTGGAGGGTTAATCTTAATTAACCATGGGCAAATTTCCTCAGTTTCCATTGGCACTCCTGAAGTGGGATATGCTTTGATTTAATCCTTAACATTTGTACCAGTCACTTCCATTTTCTTTTCAGGATGAGCTGTGATATGAGAGGTTGGTCTCTACCAAGTCATTCCATCTAATTATTCATTTTTCTGAGGCATTTCCCTCTGAAGACATAAAAATACTTTGCTGTTTCTATAGTAGAGCTCTTTCTTTTAATTTTTTGAACTTTATGAGAACACAGTGATCCTTATGCTTTTGTCCAAAACAACCACTGCTAAATGGAACCTCTGCAGACCCTGAAAGGGTTGTCCTTTTATTGATGTTCACAGTAGAATTTTAACTGAATGTCATTCAACTTTTTTTTCACAGCATTCCCTGGGGAACTGCCTGGGTCTTGAAATCCTGCACTGCATGGTCTCCGTAGCCAAGAACTTGCAAACCTGAACCAAATCATCCTCAATAATTTTACAGCCCCCATTCTGCCCAGCTAAACTTATGAAGTGTTAATGTTATTTGCACACAGACACTTATTTATGACTCTTTTACATAGCTTTCATCCAATTTTATTGTTAATTTATTGTGCAATTTTAGAATCATATAATTTGAAGTGCTTGCCTCTGATAAAATTCCCTAGAATTTGCATTTCACCTAATGGTTTTGCATGCTTCAAAATGTCAGAAAAATAAAGAGAGCAGGACTTTCAAGGTTTTGTTTCCTTTTTACATCTATGGAATGAAAGACAGGTTGGGTATACGCACCTCTGTTTACTTTCTCTTTGAATCATAGACAATAGAATCTTCAGTCACTGATAAAAGCTCATTTGTACTCTGAATGTTTTCCTGTCCACTTAAGCTGATTTTATATAACATGCAAAATGACTATTCAATATTCAGTTAATTATGCACCAAATGGAGTAAGCCAAAAAATTAGCTTAATCAAGCATTCTTTTTTCTTTAGGAAAAAATCCCTAAACAAACCAATCCAACCAGGAAAAAAACCCAAAACCAGATAAGAGCTATGACAGGTATTGCAGACAGACTCCTGGCTTGACTATCAGGAGTGACTATCAGAAGACATTTATTCCCTTCCTGGTGGGGCTGTTTACCTCTGAAGATGGTTTTAAACTGGAGATTTCATTTTGCCTTCATTTACTTTGTCAACTTTTTCCATTGTTAGTCTTAGATAGTTACTTAGCAAATTTCTCTTATGGTACAGGCTATATATACATATATATATGTGGTATATATTTTTTACAAGCTTTTCATTAAAAGGTTTCCTCAGTTGTGCTTTTATCTTTGTAGGTACAGACCATATATATATATTTATATTAAAGTACTTATGCAATAGAAATATTCTTTACTACTTATTCATCAAAATGTTTCCTCAGTCGACCTTTTATCTTTGAAGTCCAAATATGGACCACCCCCCTCAGATCCCAAATAAGAGGATTAGAAATACAGAAATTCTGCACTGGGACCAAGACCTGACCTTCCCTTCAAAGTCAGGGTTGTCACATACTTAAATGGACCAGACTTAGGAAATTAAAAGGGGCCAACAGCTTGAATTGTAGTTCCTGTTCCTATTGCTCACTGTCTCTACCCATCTATAGACGTCTATAGCCTGCATACAAGAAAACTTTATCTGGTTCTGAATGAAAGACAAACCTGATCCTCTTTTCCTTATATATATTTGGTCTGGATGCTTAAAACTATAGTGAAGCATCTCAGGCAGAAGAAAAATGATTGGGAAAAGTTAACTAAAGAAGCAAGGTAATCCATGATGCCATATTGTAAAATGAAATTGAACTTACTAAAATATAGATAATGGTTCCATACCCAAGATCTGCTGAACATATTGGATATTTACACTTTTCTCATGAACCCCTTAGAGCTCAAAATCCCATTTCTAACCTTCTTCATGACTGAGAAATTATAAGGAGAGATTTGTTGGTAAACCTGTGGTTACCTTGTGACTGCCCTTGGTGGAATGGTACTAAGCAGGTGCATGGGGGTTTTATTGCTTGAAAGGATGCATTTTCATTTATAAATGCAACAAAAAGTCTCCATTTTTGACTAGGAACATATGTCTCTCCTGGTTTATTTCCTCCTCCCTCTACTGCAAAAAAGTACGTATTGACACTACCTTGTGGCATTACAATTTTTACTATGGTGCTTTATAGTTTTCAAAGCACAGTAATTTTTATGATATGTGGTAGCTTAAAGGGAAAAGCAGTATCCAGCAGAGAAATGAAGGGTGAAACAGTGGCCTCTTTGAAGTCAGTGAGAAAAACTATTACTGCTTTCAGTAGAGGCAAGGTTTCAGTCCAAGCATTCAGAGAGAAACATGGAACTGTGTATTGATTTTACCTCTTAGGCAAAACTACAGAGAAGAGAAGAGAAATGCGTTCATCTGGAATCTAGGATGGTTAATGTCAGTGGGCCTCTAGGAAATTGTGTTACATAGATGAATGGTATGTTGGTCCGATAAAACATCAAAAATCTTTGCATTTGACCTATAAGTTTATAAATGAAGAACAGAGAACCCAACTGCAAAACCCTTTACAGCCTGTAAGGTTTCTGTTTACATATGTAAAACAGAGCATCCAAATCTGAACATATTTAAGAATAAAACAGCTAAGCTTGAGGCTTCCTCATTCCTATATTAGTAAATTGCAAAGTATATCCAATACATTTAGACAGTATTTTGTAAAGGAGCAGTAAACATTTATAAATAAAATTCATATTAATATGGGACGTCTCCTCTAGTAGCTGCCCCTCTCTAATTTAAGATATTCGTAGCTAATTAAGGGAACATCGTATCACAGTTAAACAGGGGAAATACTGAGATAAATAATTCATGAACATCTGAAGTAAATAACTTCTAAATAGATACTTTGATTAATTAATTTTTGACAAATAAATGAGCAAAGGTTTGTTTTTGCAATAGTCTGATAAACACAATTTTCAGTTCTGTAGCTGAACTAGAACTTATTTTGGACAACTGGTGGTTTAATTGCTAAGTGCTCATAACACACAACTTAGGTAACAAAACATACAGCTCTACCACTATTTGTGAATAGATATTCAGAGTAGCTGAATACATTTTTGCATTGAACAGTTCTCAAATCCATCAGCCAAAATTTGTCAGTACCAAGAAATAGTGAGAATGCTGAAATGGCAAATAAATTCATTAATTAAATCTTAGTAGGTTTGCATATAATTCACATACAAGGAAAAGATGACAAGAGAGTTAAAGTAGCTCTGTTCTGAACCCCACTCTTTCTTGCTTCTTAATGAAAGAGTAAATCTGAGGCTTTGATATCACTGCTTTGTCATGGTAATTGGGAAGCTGTGAATTCAACACGATGACTTTACTGCAGGTGGAAGAAAGAAGAGATGTTGAACTATGAGGAAAAGAATTTGTTTAAATGTCAGTCTATATAAAAAGCCAAAGGTTAATAAAAGCTATGTGTTGTACATCATGGAATTTCTTTTTAAGTGTGATGTACTTGAAAAAGTACTTGTACAAGTACTTTTGTACTTGTACGAAAACTTGAAACGATCCTGTATGAAAATCTCAGCTTATGCCCATTAGGCCCATGTTTCATATTGAGTTTGTTAATACACAGTAACATAAGAATTAGAATAGTCAGAAAAGGAGACTGATTAAGTCTCTGATTAAGTTGTTAAGTTCATCAAAATTGTTTTTATTCTTGGTTTTTTCACCTCTTCACCTACATCAAATTATGTGGTAGTGCAATTGCTTCCAATAATTATAAAGAGAAGTTGAAAGAAGCTCTTATACAAACGTGACCTTCACAGTAAATAGGGATCCATTCTGTTCAGAGAAAAGCAGTACAGAAACATGGAGAAAAGTCTACTTTTCCTATTTGTCTAGGACTTGTTTAATACTAATTGCCTGGACCAACAAAAGGTTTCACTGTCCAAAATTATTAGTGTTTATGGTTCAGTAAAAAAAATTAGACATATTTTTAAATATTTAGTAGCTTTTTGTTCCACCTCTGGAAAAAATTAAAGGAGACACTGTCACGTTCCAATGTAAAAGCATAATCATGATGTAAAAGAGAACTATACTGCAAATAGTCAGGACTTTCAAATCCTCTTCTAAGGCAAAATATTTGAAACTTGCTGATTGTTATTAAGAAAGGAAAAACACACTGAAGTTCAATTTCACCTGAACTGATTCTATACAATTTATGTTTTTATAATAAAGTCTAATGACAGTTACATAGTTGACTGGTAATTTCAAAATCTTTATCAGTTTCCAATTACAGTTAGGAGCTCCACGATAAAAAACTTTGAAAATTATATAACAAGGCAATTCTCTACCCCAGCAAACACCGTATCTGAGATTTAATTAAAATAGGATGTATGAGACAGGAAGAAAGAGGAAAGGACAAATTGGATGGATGTTCATAAATTAGTCATAGCAGCAGCTTTAGCACTCACAAATGATGACTAGCCCATTTGCTTTATGTTTTTTGCAGAGCTAATAAAATTCAATTGATGCCTCTAGTTTGCTCACCAATTGAAGGTGCACAGCTAAAAATTGCACCAGGCATTAGGGGTCTCAAGCCTTCCTCTTTGGAGTATGAGGAAAAAAGCAAAAAATCACAGAGTCTTGAACTATACCACCACCTGCTGTTGCAATTATTATGACTCACATAATTTATTCATACCCAAATATAGCGTGCATCTGCTATTTATTGATATTTTGGTTTATTTGTTTTATTATAGCTTCTGCTTATATTGAATAAAGTTTCCAAATACTGCAGAGTATATAAATATGGATTATATATTGCTTATATAGGCCTTTCCCTTTCACAGCATCAAAGAATGAAAAATGCATTTCCTCCCTTTCCAGCTAAGCAATATAAACATCAAAGGAAGGATTAGCATTTTAGGTCTTTGCACTCTAAATCTTTGTGTCATATGTCTTGCTGTCTTGCACAGAACATTTATATTTCTATACCTATTACATAATCAGAACAGTGGGCCAAACATTTTTACTTTCCTCTTATTTGCATAATTAATTAAATTCCAACATTTTTGCCAAGCTATCTACACTCACACTGAAATAACAACTGCCACTTTTCAAGCTGAAATAAATTCATTACCTAGGATCCAAACTGCTGTTCTTCCTGCCAGGTGAAAGTTTATGGCACACAGTCAGCCCCTGCTCCTCTGCTATAATAACCCAGCCGTCAGATATCACAGATTACAGCAGATTCCATGAACATAATCCCAGATGGGGTGACTGCAAAACCAGAAGGGCCTGGAGGATTGTGCTGCAGCCACCTATAGGGGCTTGGCTGCCAGAAGGCAACACAAACCTTGGCTGTCATATGGGATGGAGAAGGCTTGAGGCTGAAGAGACTCAAGATGTGCTGATTTCAAGCCAGATTCTTTTAGCAGGGCTCTTATGAAATGGCTCCTGCATAATGGAGACTTCAACAGCTTAAAGATAGCAATATAAATTATTGCCTGCCTTAGATTAATTTCTTTCAGACAAAGTAATCCAGGCTGATACAGAGATTCATGTTACTGCAGGTCCTATCTAATGACTCTTTTTTTCCTCATCTATACTTGTGTTTTAAATCTCTTTTTCTGCAGCAGGAAGCATTCTGCCAAGTCAGTAAAATGAAAGAAATTCTGTGCAGAGGCCTTTGCCTCCACTGTGAAAGTGCCTACTATGTCTAAAGTTGAATGAGAGGAAACCAGGATGTTAAATATGTGGATACTTAGCTATGCAATAAGCCATTTGGTCAATAGGGAAAGATCTGGATTCTTGAAGGAAAGCAGCAGAGCTCTGCCTGCTTTCCTTTATTTGTTATTTCTAGGTTTTCAATCTGCTGTATAGAAGGGTGACTTTCTGCTTCCTTTTATCACATGGGAACATTAACAACTATTTGTCAGCTAGGGTTTGTCTTCACAAAGTTACAGCAAGCTAGCTATGACAGTGATGACCATCAGGAGGCAGGTGGTCTTTCTCATCTGCAGAGCCTTTGTTTTGAAATAAGGACACAAACCAATACGTACCTGGGGAACCAAGGCTGCTCCAGAGGTCACTCCACAGCACAGAAGCAGCACAGACACATCCTCAGCTGTCAAATTCACTATGTTTGCACTGATGGCTCTCCAAATGCAGGTCCTCACCCTGCTTACACACACAATTTCACCAAAATACATTCTTCCACCAGAGCTTGCATGACAATGAAATTATGCATGTACCTACACACCAACAGGTTTGAAAGTACACTGTGAAAGAAAGTTCCTCTCAAATGTAATTTCACTTATTTTTGTGTTTGGTTCAACAATTCTTGGGCTGCAAGACTTACTATTTGCTGTAATTCCAT
Organism: Buphagus erythrorhynchus; assembly: GCA_013400855.1. NCBI lineage: Eukaryota > Metazoa > Chordata > Aves > Passeriformes > Sturnidae > Buphagus > Buphagus erythrorhynchus. Next base: position 43,691 of record VZTT01040326.1, on the reverse strand, counting down.
GGTATTTACTAATTTTTATTTATTGGAGAACAAAATGTGTGGGAGCTGTAGCTTGAACAGGAGTTTCACCATGCCCAAGTATGAGGATGGATGATTAGGCTACAGAAATAATCTAATACATTGAAAGTTTAGAGAAATCTTTTAGCTATTTTCTGAGTTTGGTTTTTTTTTTTTAGAATCAAGCAGCAATTGGTTTGGGTTCCTTTAATATTCGAGCTAGTATTTTGAGCTTCCCATATCTAATAATTTTTGGAATACAATGGCCTCTGCCACAGTGAGTCAAATGTTATTTCAAATATCACATTGCTAGCTGAGCTTTAGCATTAGGCAGGCACTCACTTCTTTGAATTTTGCTATAGACTGAGGACTGGTTTGTTAAAACTTTGTTCTTCAACAAACTCTTTAATCTCTTAAATGAAAAAAAAAAAGGCAAAGAGACATCCCCAAGAAACAAACACTCAAACTCTGTCAGTAAAAACTACATTGAACCAATTTAGAAGCAAGGAAATCTTCAAGGAATCTTCCTCAGGAATGAAAACCAGAAAAGCTTTCAGATCTTTCTCCTGCTTAATGCAAAGCATACAGTTCAGTATTTTTCCTTTGCAACTCACTGTTAATGTCACACGCAGGGTTCTAATGTCATAATACATAGGGAAATGTGATTTTTTTCTGAGTTCCTCAAAACTTTTGGAAGCTGTGACTTCTCATCAAAGTGCGGATATCATGGAAGCAGGCACTAAGTTTAGTTCTATGGGGAGAGTAAAGAAGAAGATTTTTATCAGAGTTATATGAAGCATACGATTATGGAAAGCCCAGGAATAGTTTACATCCGAGTTTACAATTTAAAATTTATTCTTGATATTAAGTATTTATATAATGAGTAATGGATATATCTGGGCTCTGCCACAATAGACTAGGGCAGAATCCGTTTACAGTTTTCACAGTTTCTGTAAAATAGAACTGAGATTTGATTGCATTGTCTTTACTTTGCACTTTTTGCACATAACAAGGCTACTTTTGTATAATTTAAATTCTCTTCCCCTCTGATGTAGTAATTTCCCCTCTAGTTTCATGGCTTTTATGTTTTTTGCTTGTAATAAGAAAAAGGCCATCCTGTATTGAAATGTGTGTTTCTTTTAATCTATGGTGCATTTCACTTAACTTTATTAATTTACCTTTTCAGTGTTGTAGAAACTGAGATTACACAACCTCATACCTGCTGTTACTGCAAAAATTACCAACAGTTGCCTATATAACACTTATAACCAGACATGTTCATACTCACTGGTTTTGGATAGAAAATACGCTGTTATCAGTTACTGGAATATCTGGAGTAATCATCCTTTGAAGAAATTGCTCTCTTGATTTATCCAGATATATGGTTGAAGAGATAATTTAAAATTAGTTAAAAAGGACATTCTTTTCTGTCTGCCAAGTCTCAGCAGAATGAGGGGGTTTTCTGTCTTTCAGGTTATTTGCACCTGTCCCTGCAGATTCTGACAGTGTTGTTAACACCACCATATTTCACCAATCATATGAGACGCAATTCCAAGAGTTTCTGGAGAGATATGAGGGCAAGAAGAGTGCTAGATTAGAGGGGAAAATGAAGACATAGCAGAGTACAAGGAGGCAAACACTGGAAAGAGATACAGCAGAAAGAGCAGAAAAATCGTAGGATACAAGTGAAACCCATTTGACTATTAGAAACGTCACACACGTTGCAAGTAACAATTTACTAGGACAGTCTTGGTGTTTACTGTATTATTGCAGTATTTTCCTACACCCTAGGTATCAGCCTGGTTTTATTTACCTATCTGCCTTTCTCGTTTTGCCCTTAACACCCGATCTTCAAAATGGGTGACACGAAATATTTGGCCAAAGACCAAAAAGCAGTGACACGCCTGCCCTGGTTTTATGTCCGTACGTGGCAATTTACAGATTAATAGGAGTTAGTGCGAAAGCCTGGTTTAAAGCTCGTCCCTTCTCACACAGAGCGAGCCGTCATTGCAAAATAAAACGCGGAGGAGCCAGCTGGCCTCGGCCGCGCTGGCAGCGCTGCCGCAGGACCCCGCGGGGGAAGCGGGACCCGACGGCGGGGAGCGCTGCCGCTGCCGCCTCCGCCGCTAGAGGGGACTCGGGACCTGCTTTCCCGAGGAAAACACGGGACCCGGCTGCAGCTCCGAGGGAGCCCGGGCTGCATTTTGGCTCCGCGAGAAAAGGGAAGCGGCTGGGCGCGGGTTACAGAGCGGGCAGGAGGTTTGCACGCTGGTTTGGGACGCGGAGTAGCTGGGTGGGTGAGGCTTAGATTGCCAAAGAAACTTTAATGCGCTTCCTCGCTCTCAAAGTAACTTTGTGTTAGAGGCTTGTTGTTACGAAACATGGAAGGCTTTCATAAATCAGCGTCATGGCAAATAGGTTTTAAGCGTCTTACAGATCTCGTGCCAGCAAGACGGTGTGCCATGCCACTCGGGTGCCCACCTTCTTGCAGCCTTCCCACCCTCGTTTTATAAAGTGAGACGGAAGCTTTGGCTGGCGATAAAACACTGGAAAAGGGAACGAGAAGGGCAGTCAACAGGAAGGAAGCTTACAAGTGATGCTTTCTCGGCTCTTCTTTCCCACCTGCACACTGAGACTCAGGACTGCGGACCCGGCAGGTCGGGCAGACCCTCCATGCCCCGTTGGATGCTGGCAGCCGCACCCCGTGTACCCCCAGAGCCCCGGGGCCGGGAGCGCTGCGGGGGGACGTGGGAGAGCGAACCCGAACTGTGGCAGGGCCGGGGCCCCGCATTCGCTGGGCACCTAGCAAAGCAAAACCCCGTGTTGGTGTCGGCCTGCTTTTTAGGTTTTCTATTAAGAAAAGCGGATGTCAGAAGAGAGGAAATAAAAAATTAAGTGAAAAGGGGAAAAAGCGAAGGTGGGAGATTGCCTGGAGGGAGGGAGAGGCCCGCGGGAACGGAGGGCAGCCCGCGGGGGCAGGACACGGACAAAGGGCGGCGAGGGGCACAGCCCTGCCCCAGCCGCAGCGGCGCGGCAGCGGGGGTCCCCGGCGGGCGGGGGGCGGCCGAGCGCG
>VZTT01040326.1:14690-40205 GCA_013400855.1 Buphagus erythrorhynchus | reverse complement strand
TGCGGCGGCGGCTCGGCGCGGCGCGGCTACGGCACTTTGCGATGGGCTGGCGGCAGCGGCGGCCGGACAGCAGCGGGGGCCGACGCGGGGCTCGCAGCTAAGGGGCGAGGAGGAGGGACCATGGCCGCATCCAGTAACTCCAGTTTGTCCGGCTCGTCGGTTTCCTCCGGTAAGTTTCTCCAGCGAGCGCCGCATTTCTCCCCTCCCTCCATTTTAGCAGGGAGCTACCTGTCTGCAGAGCGCCTCGCCGTCCCGCTCGCCCCGACCGCGGCAGGCGCTCCCCGAGCCGCGGACGGGCGCTCCCCCGGGGCGGCGATGCCCCTGCCCGGGGCCGGCTGTCCCTCGGGCGGCACCGAAGGGGGAAGCCGGGACGGGGGAAGCGCGACGGGGCCCGGTTCGCCTCCCTGCCGCCCTACCGTGCCTTTGTGTGGGGTGAGGGAGAGGGGAGCCCCGCGTCCGGCTCCCTCGCCGGGGGAGCAGCATCCCTCCTGGCTCGGGAAGGGGCGCGCCCTCCGCGTTACCGGGAGCTCCCGCCGCAGGGCTCGGGGTGAGGAGGGCATTCAGAGACCAGCGCGCATCCTCTGCCGCGGTCCCCGCGCCGCGGGACCGGCTCCGTGTCGCGCCCCGGCGCAGAGTGGTGCTCTGGGGCGGGCGGGGGTTGCCAGGCGTGCCGCTTGGTGGGTGTTGTGGCACACCTCGCGTTTTCAGTACTTCTACAGGACTAGGAACAATTAAATTTCCGATCCAGATTAAACATGCTGCAGGTGACGGACTGCCCCAGGGTTTCGGCCGCGGGTGTGAGGAGCTTGTGCCTGTTCTCGGTTTTGGGGGTGCTGGGTGGCAGGCGGTGCGGTGAGGTGCGGAGCTCTGCCCCGCTCACGGTGGGGGGCTGGCTGCGCTGCAGACCCGCAGGAAGGCAGAAAAGTTACGGTGCCTTTTTAACCGAGGCAACCTGAAATTGAAAGCAGTGATCCAAGAGTACCACTGCCTGCTGCTTAGCTCACGAGCACTTACTGTAATATTTAAGAAATTGTCTGAGAGTAAGGTAACATCCTGGCATTTCAGTGGGCTGAAGGAGTAAATAGAAGCATGAACAACTTCGGGGTTCAAGATACTACTTGTGACTCAGTGTTTTATTTGAGGTGCCAGACTGAGATTTTTAAGAGCATTTCTTAAACATAGCAATGTGTGCTGTTACCATCAGACAAGCTCCTCTGACTATCAGTACAACTCTAGCAAAATATAAATAAATGTAAAGGCCAATGAGCAACTATGTTTTTTTTAAAGACAATGTATGTAACTTACACAGCATATTCTACGCCACTGTGCCAACGTTCAACACTTACAAACAGATTCAAGGAAGAAACTAGATCCTAAAAACATTTTTTAAACAGTTTTAACAAAAAACCACAAGCATTGTGGGCCCTTATTGCCTTAACTTGAAAGCACCTGAAAGAAGTAGGCACGAGAAATTCTGCCTTGTGTTCACATTCACGATGCAAGAGTTGCAAGACCAGAATGAAAATAAGCATGAATCCAGCCAACTCTATGGCTTATTAGTGAAGGTACTCATTTGGGCAATGTGGTTTTATTTTACGCATCATTTGTATATTTTTACATCTAAGTTATGTGATAAAACCAGAAACAACTTTAAAAGCCCAGACTGGAACCTGTGACTCTCTTCTTTGGTGCTTTAACCATTAAGCTTCAGAAGCACATCCCCAGCCTGGAGAAAGTGTGTAGCTCACTTGCTCCATGAATCTCATGATCTTTCCTTGCATACTGCTCCAGTGTCTGTGGAAGGATACTGAACTCATACCTCTGAGCCCCCTCTGGTTTTACTAAATCTGGGCTTCAGGATCCGTCTGTGAATTGAGAGATGTGCATCCCCTGCAGTGTTGGTTCAAATGCCTGAAGTGCAAGGAAGAGTGGGATTCAGGTACATCCTTGGTGCGAGCAGTTGATGTCATCCAACTCCAGGTGGCCTCCTGCTCACCAGGTAAATCTAGCGCCAAAAATAACATCCAGCCAAGGAACTGAGATCTAGACTTCTAATGTACTTCATTAAGAGATGTACATCAGGAGTTGACACTTGACAGTGGTATGAAGGGCTTTGTATGAAGCCCTTAGCTATGGCCTACAGAAGTTTGTGGTTTATCTTTTGTTTTGTATTTTTGCAAGCGTGAGCACAGCTGAGCCTTGGCCCGTGCCTGAGGCTCTTAGGTGCTACAGTAGGACAACTAATAAATACATCAAATACTCTATAAAGCAACTGAGTGCCCTTGACTTTCATAACTTATGACCTTGGAATGGTTTTTGGTTTTGTTCCAGTTTATTCAATCTATATTTTTCTATGCATATACTAACCAGCAGTTAAATTTGCTGCAACATGATAAAGTTGCCAATATTAGCAGTCACACCATATCTGACTATGTGCAGCTGTATTCTGGCTGGCTGTGGTTTAAGCTCTCAGAACTCAGCAAGTCTTACAGCATTTTGTTTACATCGTCTAAGCAAACAGTTATGCCTTAAAATTTAATTTGGTAGAATCTATATGTATGCTTAACGTGCCAATATGAAGATTTCTAAATAGTATAATTATTTCTGTTCCACAGAAGAGGGGAAGTTATACTTCCACAGTACATTCTACTAATAGAAAAAGGACGTGAAGTTTGAGGTTGATAGCAGAATACCACACTGCAGAGCTCAGCTCTTCTGCTACTTACGAATGCTGCCAAAGCTCGAGAATGTGTTACTACAAGTGACCATTTGTGATGTGGCATTTCTGCTTCAATTCCTGCCAATTTGTGTCAATGAGAAAGCTAAACAGTTCAAATATATTTATTGTGAGGAAGCTGCCCAAGAATTTTATGGTGTAGATATTCTGCTTGCCCACTTACATTTCTATAAATGTACAAGTGGGATTTATAGTCTTCACTTGAACTTGTGTCTACATTAAAGGTCAGAATCTGGTTCTGTTCTGGAGTGATTTTTTTATAAGTACTACCTGCCCAATGTCATGGCAGGGTGGTGAGCTGTAAGCTGTTGTACAGATGGGGAGCTAGCATGCCTTGAGAGCTACGACTTCAGCTATCCACTAATGGTAAAGCAAATATTCATACTTAGGAGGCTGTTGCTCCTTTGATTTCACAGATGGAGGATCAGTCCCTACTTCAGAGATTGTGTCTATGGTCTGTGTACTCATCTCAAGAGCTACTGTGAGGCTGCTAATTATAGGTTCAATAATATTAGGTTCTTGTTACAGGCCCCATCTGACAGAAGCCTATGAAGGACTTTCTTCGGTAAGCTGGCCCTCACTGGTAACAAAATCTACAGGAGAGCCATGGGTATTTGTACTGTATTTCTTCATATATCATTTCTTCAAGCTCTCTTCTTTTGGTAACAGAACTTAAGCTGCTCTGACCACCAGCTGTTGTGTTTGAAGTGGCTGGGGGAGAAATAAGGGTAATATGCTGGGGGAAGAAAGGGGCATGGTAAGCAATTACATTAGGTATTCTTCTTTGGACCTTGGATAAATCTGCACATGGTATAAAAAGCTGAAATTATAATTACTTCCCCTGGGAATTCCACTTTACTTTCCTGTAATCTCTTCTTTAACATATACCCAGGTGATCTATTAGCTGTATTCATTGCAAACCCCTAAATTTTGCTCTTCTCCCTGAGTGAAGTGCTGATTTAACTGCAAGCAGCATCTTTTCTTTCTCTCCTATCCTCTAAAGAAAACTATGCATGTTTTTATACTCTCCTTCATGCTGCAGTCTCCTTAAAATAGACATTCCCTTGCCAGAGCCCATCTTAGTATTGACCTTTATTATCACTCATTATAATCTTTCTTTTTAAAAACTTTTTTGCTGTTGCTGAAACTTCTTGGCTTTTTCCTGACAAGCAGTCCACCTCTGCCACTTTGTCACTAGCTGCCTCCAGTTTCCTCCACCCAATAGCCAAATACTGATTATACAGAACTGATGAACTTGAGACTCGACTTTCTGGAATGTAAATAGAAGCTTGAGCGAAGAGACCTTTGTGGCTGTGCCTGCTTTGCTTCTCAAAGAAGCAACAAATGCAGCATGTTTCCCACCTAGGCTCAGTGCAGTGGTATTTCCAGGCACTGTACTTCTTTGTGCAGTTGTGCCATCCAAAGTTAGTACAAAGTGGCTATAAATGCCAGCTGGCTTTTAAAGCTGCCATTCTGCTTGAGAAGTCTTATGCCAGATACCCTCCCTGTGGCAGGTGGATGGGTTAGATAGCTTGGGCTGTCTGTCAGGTAAGGGTCCACACTGAAGGTAAATGCAAATACAAGCCTGATAAATGATAATGTGTAATCAGGCTGCCTCTGACAGCAGGACTCAGGCTGTGCCAAAACCTTTGCATGAGCCTGAGCCTGTGCTGTGAGAGTGGTAACACTGCAAGAATTTGGGTGAGAACCCAAGGCAAATACATAAATGTATGTGCCAGTGTATGCAGTCTTTTGTTTCTTCTCTGAGTTCCAAAGACAAGTTTGCAGGTGTTAGGCTGAAGGGATAGCTTAGCACCTTTCTTCTTCCTGTCTGAATTGGTGCTTCTTTGTGTGCTGTAAGCATTTTGAGTAATACCTGTCAGTAGAGCAGGTGGTGGAGTTAAAACACACAGGCAAGCTTTCTGCTACAGGCCAAGAAGGTCTTTGTGTTTTGTCAGAGCATTTTTTACTTTTCAGCTGGGTCCACTGCTCTAAAGAAAGATAGCTGCTTCTCCCTCAACCTCCTCTTTTTGCAAACTCAGATACTGTATAGAACTGTTACAAAATAAAGGCACTGATTATTGATGTTATTTTTAATTGAAAATCAAACATTTTTCTCTGTCTCGAAGTTCAGAGAAAAAGGCCTTTAAGTATAATTTAAGAAGTGATCCTTATTTAATTAATAATTAAGTTTATAGTTCATAAACTATTCCTTGCAATAAAATTTAAAGGCAGCGAATAGTTGGATATTTTTAAAATAAATGGGCATGAGTTGTGTAAAGAAAGCATAGTTCTCAACTATGAGTTTTTACACACCCTCTACATTCTGAAAAGGATTAAAAAATGCTTATCAAGGGAAGAAGAAAAATCTTTGATGGTTCCAGTAACTTAACAAGGTCAAAATAAAATATTAAAGGCTCATGACTCTCTGGGGGTCATGAAGGTGCTGTGATGTGAAATGGGCAGATATATTATAAAATGAAAGTCAACATGGACTGATTTTAATTAAGATGCAAACAAGTGGGAAGAAATGAAATTACTATTGTACAGAGATTCAGAGAGATTTTAATTGGGAAAAAGATTAGTAAATGAAAATAGATATTTATTCTTAATGATTTGATAGAAATAGTGTTGTGAAACTGGCACATGAAAGCTGTTGAAATCATGCTGTCATTATGCTGATAAGGTGCTGCTTTTGATTTTTAAAAGGGCGATAAGAGTTATTTTTTTTTATTTCTGTTCTTCCTGCCAAGCTTCTGCTGGCCAGGGTGTTCTTCCTCTAAATTAAAGCTGAAGCCTTTTGTATCTGATGATTACAAAGAACTCACCATTCTTATGAAAAATAATAAAAATTCAAAAGGGAAAAATGCCATAGTACTCCATTCTGATGTAGTGATTGATTCAACAGTTAGTTACTGAACATGTAGGCTGTGATTATTTGAGAATATAATAGCCTGGGAACTGGTACAATGCATGTCTGCTTCACAGTTTAGCTTATAAGCACTCATACTCTGTAAAACAAAAGTCTTGTTCTTCTTAAGGAGCTGCTTGTCTTACAGACATGTGTGGAGGATCAGGTGAACAGTCTTTCATGCTGTCATGCTGATGACCTTTTCGGATATCCATTCTGTTAGAGTTCTTGCCTCCTGTTTGATGGTTCTGAGGAAGCTTACATATGCCAAATGCTGAGTGATTGTGGGCAGGAATATTTTTACATTGGTGAGTGTTATAATGAGGCCTATAGTACTCCCATGTCCATAATGTTTTACATATCTGAAATCATAATAATTCGGCTACTGTGGTACATAGGTAAGTCTTAAACCTGGGGTTTTAGACAAAAAAAAATCATTTTTCAAAGTTGATTTGTTTATATACATACCTTTGGCTAAAGGGCAGCACTGGCTGGATTGGCCTCACTTACAACATTGAATGCTGGCAGAAGCTGTTCCCATGCTGGGGAGCCAGTCTGTTGTCACTTGTTCTTCTCTTCTACCGAAGGAAGAGATACTGAGGAGATTAAATATTTGGAGAACTCTGTGTTAGGGAACGGCACATTAATATTGCATGAAAAATTTTTTGTTGCAGGAAAATGTAGCAGGATTTATACAAGAAGCTATAAATCTGTAATTCTATATATATCACATTTTTTACAGGTGTAGTCACAGTTTGTCTAAGAATTATACAGTATCTATTGTAAAGGTATAGTTTTAACTGCTATGAATAATGACCCATTCTTGCTGTCTTTTTCTGACCTTTGATTATGAGAATGTAAATTTGAATGTTGCATTTGGAGGTGGTTATTACCAACTATGAATCATGCAGAATTCAACAAAAAATTGTTTCATCACCATTTTTTACTCAGCAATAGTCCAAATCCCAGGGCTGGAGGGTGAGTGTATCCCTGCAGAAGGAAACTGATGTTGCAATAGCACTCTCATAACATTAACACAGTGCAAAGTTTGCCAGTGAAACTTGACAGTGCAGGCTGATGTATTTGGTAAGGTAAGGAGAGGTTAAAGGGTTTTTTAAATTCAGAAGACTACACAAGTATCACATGCCTTGCTTCTGGTATTATTGATCAAGGTCATCATGAAAGAATCAGTTCAGTAAATAAGATATCTGTTCTGAGGATATCTTTATCAGGCAGTCCAATTCCACAGAGAAAAGGTGTTTCCAGCATGGTGCTATTACTGCACCACAGTGTAGAAAATACAAGGTGGACACTTTCTTATCATCCGTAAATCACGTGTCACCTGCTGTGACCTGTGTGTCAAATCACATTTCTCAGTTTCTTCTTACAAGCTTGTCATGTAGCTATTCCTCTCCTTCCTCCTCATCTTCTTGTTGGCTGCTTAAACATCACTTGTAGCTTTTAGATAAAGAGGTGTGTTTGTGGTGTTACACTTTTTATTTCATCATGGAACAAAAATGGATGTTAGAAGAGATGGAGACCTCAGTTTGTAAATGCAGCTCAGTTGTTGAGCAGATGCTTAATTGCAAAAAATTTGTCTTATCTTGACAGATCAATTGGTTCAATGTTTGGCTTCATGTCTGGCAAGGAAAAAAATGACAAGTACATGTCATGTACAGGTATATGGGGCACAGCCATTGCAAAGGCAAGCAGAAGTTCCCTGGAGAAGTAGGTCTCCTCCAGCAGTGTGCTGTGTGCCAGAGGACGTGTGCTGTGGTCAAAAGCAAAAGAAGCCTAAGAGTTCTCTCAGCATTAAGTTTGCCATCAAAAGTCATGGATATCTGCTGTCATATTTTTCTGCCATGTGAAGCTGCACTGGTTCCATCTTAATTCCCCAATAAACTAAATCAGATTGCCCCAAAGGGAAGAGGACAGGATGGGGGGATCATGAGATACCCAGACGCTCAATTTCATGAGAGACACATAAAATTCTCAATTTTCAGCTTCTCCAAGGCATTGATACGGTTGCTGTTAAAGCCAGTTGAGTGGCACTTTTTGTGTGGCTGAACCCTACCTTTCTGTACATGTAGCACTGTAATATTTTGGCACATTCCACAGTGCTGTGGCTGCACAGACAGTGCCAGCCTTTGTATGTCCCATTTTTAAGCAGTTACAGTATGTGTAAGCATGTACAACTTAATAGCAAACCATATCCTCTCCTGCCCAGGTGCTGAGGGTTAGGCACTTCCTAGAACAGAGACATACATTAACTGTGGGCCTCTTTGGAAAATTAGAGATGCTGGTGGCTGACCTGGGCTGTTAGCACATTTAGATAACTTTGCAGGAGAAAAGATCCATCTATTGCTGTTAAGCACAATGATACTAGCTCTGCCCGGAGTCCCTGAGCTGTATGTAAGCTGGGAAGCTGGTGAAATATGTACGCTATAAAGCTGCTGTATTCTTTAGCACTTCCTTATGTATCCACTGATAGTCACTGTGGGAGGTAATCTACTGATCTGACCTGTCGTTGCCGTTCTTATCTGTCGGGCTGGTAGAGTTACTGCTGCTGAATCAGCACACCTTTACTTCTGGGTCCTGAGTTCTAAAGCCAAGGGCTCCTAAAAGAGAGGAAAAATGGGGGTGAGTTTAAAATACGGAATGCTGACGTTATGTTTTGCAGCTTAAAAACAAAAGCAAAACCAAAACCTGCACCTGTGTTACAAGGAGACCTGATAGGAAAATCTTACTAATCATGTGCTGTATTGAAAAGTATATAAATTTGTCTCAAGCTCCCTTTCTTCTTTTGATTGAAAGGCTTTTTCCCTCTTCTCCCTTGCCTTGTGAATGCATGAACCAGCTGGATTTATGATCCAGCTACAGCTGGATCACATTTCATTCTTTCTGATTCCAGTATTAAGGCTAGCAATTAATGAACTTTCAAGAGCTAGAACAGAATTTTTCATATAAGGTTCCTCAAGCTCCAAGATTTAGGGCTTTACAAAAAACCTGAATGTTGCAATCAAATTTTTGTAATGCATGGAAGTGTAATAAAGCTAAATTAATTATTTGTAGAAGATTTGGTTTGTTAATGAAAAACCCTTTATGAAGACAAGGTGTTAAGTCCTGACCCTTCAAGCTGCTTGGTCCCTTCTGTTCCCACTTCATCGAGTTAGTAAATCAGCAGCTACTGGATGGGGTAGCTGCTTTTCTGCGTATTTTTATGCAGTTTCCATTAAAGTAGCATCTGCTGTTATGATGGGACAAATTATTATAAGCTATGTGGTAAAACTCCCCTTATCCAAGTACATAACTTATTTACGATTCAATTGATTTATATTATATATATATATAAAACATGTCAGTTCATTGGTGATGAATTTCCAAGGATTATGTACAAGACTTATATGTAATTTCTATAAATACCTGCTTCTTGAGGGAGCATGCCCTCCATAACTCCTGATCTTCTGCCAGGCAAACCAAGATGATGGACAGGTTTTAGCATCATGATGTGATAGCTCTCTATTTGTTTTATTTTGCAATCTGTAGCATGTAGTTAGAATGTTTCATGTTGACAAATGTATTTACTGAAAAAAATATTGAACCCTTTGATGTCTTAACAAAAAATGGATAGAGAAATTTCAATTCTAAGCCTCCTCATACTCCTTCATCTCTAATGTGTTGGTGTATGTTGGAAATTTTGCTTAAGTTTAGAGATAACTATAAATAATGAAATAGATCTGACTGTCATGGATGAAATTTAAGGCTGGAAGATATATTAAGCCATGGAAATAGTGACTGACAGGCAAGCTTTTTTTCCCTGTTCCGTTATCACACTAGAAACAACTTCAAGTCAGTAAGCCATTGAGAAATAAAGTTAGCTGGAGGATGGAGTTATATTGGTGAGTATTCACAAAGTTATGTAGATAAAAATAATAGATGTTTTTATTTTGGTTGTACAGAAAGAAGAATCAGGATCCTGAACTCTCTTTAAAAAGCAGGTTACTGTATCAGCCCATGTTATTTACCAGGGTGGGAATGTATGGTTTTTTAATATGGAATTGCTGGTCATTTTGGCAATAGATGAGTACACCTAATCATGGGAGAGAGAAAGCTTGATACAAAATGTTGAATGGTGGGTTCAGGCCTTACCTGGTGTTTCTGAGTGAGCACACAAACGGATGAGCTCTAAGGCGGAGCATCAGTCCCTGGCCACAAAAACTTAGGCTGTAGCCCCTTTTCCTCCAACTGAACCAACAGGTGACTGTCAAAGGAAGAATTGTCCTGTGCTGTGGTAGCATTTTAGGTACACATGTGATACACTAGCATTTCTATGATACGAAGTTTCAGTTTTATGGAACTCTCCAAGAGCTGCATTTCCGTCCACAGGGTGCCTGGAGTGACCACTGTGGTGGCTTTCCCTATAGCAGTTTGAGTGCTTTTTCCTGCTTTTGAAGAAGTATTGTGAATACATGAGGTTTTCTGGGTGTGCTGTTGCTGGCCAGTGCTTTTGCACACTGCTAAAAAGTTGTTTTATTTCCTTTCACAATTGATAGATTAGTTCCTTCAATAAGCTCCAAGAAAGAAAACCCATGAAACTCTCCTCCCAAATCCATTAAATTGCCTTATACCATTGATTTTAAAAATAAGCTTGAAGAGATGAAGTATAAGTGCAAAACCAGAGTGAAGCATATTATTTTTAATGATTAATGTAACAGTAAATCTTTAAGAACTGGAAACTTAAGAAATCAACACATAGTGTGTGATTTCCTCTAGCGCACAAAATATGGCAAATGTGTACAGGTTATATATGGGCTTGTTTGCACATTAAAACTATTTCAAAAAAAGGTCGTAAGAGCTATACTGAAAAAAATATTTTCAGACATGGAAATATTATGGAATAGTTATTCTGGAACAGCTATTCCTGAACATTGTTCAGTTATGTTATAGTGATGTAGATCATTGACTTAAAAGGTGTAGAAATACAGCATTAATTGTACTCATTTGTTGAGTAACACTAAGCTTCTAATCTTTCATTTTCCTTTCTGCTGGATATATTCTTGGAAGCTCATTGCTCCCTTTTTTCAGAGACAGAATGCATTCTTGGCATCATAAATGCATTCTTGGCATCATAAATTTAAAACTGAACCTGCCATTTTTAAGGGTATTTTTTTCTTTTCTATTTAGTTTTGTGTTGTTTAGCCCAGGAGCTGATCACATGATGGTTTAACTGTAAAAGGATGAAACGAAGATAAAGATGATTAATTTCAGAGTAAAACCTTGCTAAACAAAACAAGTCATTATTAGTTAGAAGTGTTCATAGGCATGTGAGAGGTGCAGTCATTGCTGGAGGTCTACTTAGCTGAATGTTGTTGAACAGGATATTATAATTACTACTGTATCATGCTGACAATACATTTATATAGAAATCAGATGAAAAAGCCACAGAGAAGTTGGTAGCTGTATAAATATAGAATAAATTCCTGTTGGGAGAGCAAAAATCTTGTAACTTGAAAAATGCTAGGAGTATGAGGGTAGTGTGTGTAAACTATAGTCAAAATGCCACACTTTTGCTAATGACCTGTATCAAAATGTGTGTGTATGTTTGACAAACTAAAAGGAATGAGAATGTTTAGGAAAATAGCAGGAATTTTCTCCCCGCCCCCCACGAGCCATTTCTCCTTTAATTCTGTTAACTGAGAAGAAGGAGGCACATTGTCTCTAAAGAGACACTGCAGAGAACTTTGGCTGGTGGAAAACCTTTTCTGTCCTGTGTTTGTTTTAGATCTTTTGATCTCTTTTTGTTTGATGAGTGTGTGTCATCACTTGGTATTACAATTTCTTCCTCTTGCTCAGATGTGACAGTAATAAATACATTCACTGAAAAGTGTAATTTAAAATTTATATTATTCACAGTTATTGGCAAGTACTGTAGCCTAAGTGATGAAAATGAGGGAGAGTCTGGTTCAGGTTGATTGTTTAAAAAATAATTTATTTGACTTATCAATATGCACAATAAGCTTATGAAAATAGACTTTTCCAAAATTAAGTAAGAAAAAATCCAATATAAAATGATTGTAAGTGTAATTGAGTAGTGTAATTTACTTTCACTTTACAGGAAAAGGCTTTCAGCTCCACCTCTTAAGCAGCTTTAGAAAATGGCACACTGACTCCTGGCAGTAGTGTATTGATTGAAAGCGTCCAAAGCATCTAGAAAGCATAAGTGTACATAAATTTGTCTGAAAGGGATGTGTTTTATAGAAGGAAACTCCATCACTGTCTAGGGTTTGTAGGAAGTATATTAACTTCAAAAGTACTGGAAATACTATAATATATAATTAAAAGCCTGGTAACAGCAGGATTTCTTTAAAAACTCTTTTTTCCATCACCCTTTAAATACTTAACTAATCTTCACAGCACCTGTTTCACAACTGGGAAGAAATTAGGCAGAAAAATGGAACCACTCAACTACTATCATGAATAAAATTAAAGTCTAAATAGAATAAAAATGGAAGATTCATCAGGAAACATTCTTTTGTCATCAGTGAATGAATTGTGGTCCCTCCTTGGACCTCATTGGGAACTTTACCTCATATAAAGGATGTATTTTTTCCCCCATTCATATAGTTTACCTTATTTTGGTTTTATTTGATAGTGTGTCCTAATTTGTCTTACACATTTTTGGTTCTTTTTATTAAATCAGCTTACAAAATGCTTTGTGTCAATAAAATTTAGCTAGATTTCCTTTTGTTTATTCCTCCTTTCTCATATGTACTGTCTTCCTCTAGATGTAAAGCTTTTCTATGCTTAGGCTTGGTATTAGGTATACTTAGGCTTAAACCGGTTAAGTAACTGCAAGAAATGTCAGTGACATGAACAGTGTTATCCTGGATTTATGTGCTAACAGTTACTTAGTCTGATGCTGACTTTCTGCATCCTTGATGATCAGACTGTTCCAGAGTAAACATTTCAGAACAGATTTATTCACTGCTACATACTTAAAGAAGTTGGTGCTGTTCATTTCTGGGGCTGTGGAGCACCATTTGGAATAGCAGCTGCTGAGGTAACGATTTGGACATGTCCCCTACCATCCTTGAAAGGAGAAACATCGTGGGCGCACAAAACCTTTCCAAAATATCAACGACATGCAAGCCTGAAAGCATTTGCATATTTTATTTTAACAGATTCTTTTCCCACCATGAATATGTTTATCTTGCTTGCAGATACTGACTCTGTGTGATGTCAAGCAGGAATAACTTCAGGACTTTTTGTATATCTAGGGCTCCCATAAGCTCAGAAGCAAGGGCATTTTCTTTCTGATTACCTGCCAGGTTGTGACAAACTTAAAGAAATATGATCTTATGGGTAAGACTTAGTAGTCAGCTCAGTTTACTGTATCCTGTGATTTATTGGAGCCTGCAGTCCATGTAATGGGAGATGCCAGCTCTTGTTTGAGGGAACTCTAGGAAAGAATGAGAAACTCACCTTCAGGCCTGGACCAAATTTCTGAAATGCTGAGAAAAAAAAGAGTTTTGTAGTGAGGTTATTACTTGAAACCAAACCAAATTTTAAGCCAGCCTGTCTTCATCCCACTGCTCCTTCAAAAGCAGCTAGACCTCCACCCTTCTGCCTAGTAAACACACCAGTGTTTATAATCTGTAATCCTAAGAGACCAAATCCTTGGGGACAATCAGCTGGGTCCCTCCAACCGAGAGTCTGCCTGTAACTGTTCTTTGAGAAGTTAAGTTCTAGTAGTTGGCCTGTCAGAGCAGTGTTCAGTTCCTGGCAGTGCAAAAAGGGAATCAAACCAGATCTGCTACTAAATGTCTGAATCTGTAGTGCTGCTGTGCATTTATACTGTCAGGTTTGTATTTCCTTTGGACAGGCTTAGTAAGAGGAATATGAAAATCTGCCTTACAGTGGTGCAAGTATGAGGAGACTATCTCCAACCCTTTGCAGAACTTTGTCAAAATGTCTTGCTTATGTGGGTCCTTGCTCTCCCTGCCTTTGGAAATAGTAGAATAAATAATAATACGAGAAGGTAGGTGAGCCAAAAAATCATGACGAGAGAGTATCAAAATTCCTGTAAGATGACTTTTTCTCCATTCTATTTTGCCTGTTCTGGGTCCCTTTGCAGGATATTAGGCTGTGCTGGGCAGCTGGCTGTAGCACAGCAGCCAGAACAGCCACTGGAGCTTGTTTGTGTAGGAAGAGCTGCAGCAATGGCCACAGGCTCAGCTACAGCCCCATGTCCTCCTGCCACCTGCATCCACCAGCCAGTGCTGCAAAAGGATAGGAAAAATGCATGGAGTAAACTCCTGCAGGCTATTCTGCTGGCATCCAGAAATCTGGATGGCATTCAAAAATCTCCCTGGCTTGGGAGCTCTCTGAGACAAAAACTGGGCTCTGNGTATTTGATGTAATGAATTTGGTAAGTTGTTATGTGGACCCATGTAATCTTTGAACATCCTGTGAGGAAGAGCTCCAGACTTTGAATGTGTTATGCAAAAAGATACCAGTTGCTTTTGAACTCATATGGCTAATTTTATTTTATACACTGTACCACTTTTATTTGAACAAACAGGGAAAATCAATTTGTATACATGTGTGAAATCTGAAGCAGCATAAAGCCCTTTATCATTATTCCACAGTCAACTCTTTTCCAGCCTGAAATGTCAGAGGGTACTTGACCAATCCTTGTCTAGAATAGCCTACTTGTCTGGTCATCCACATTTATCACTCTTTTCCTGTCCTCAGGTAATCTTATAAAAATGGACCAGAAATTAAAACAGTCATCATGCGATGGATGCATTTTATATTTATTCCACTGAAGTTAGGATGTGTTCTCTGTTCCTTAGTATTTGCTTTATTTTTTCATTTGTGATATTTTAATGCTTTTATGAGAGTTGTGTTGACTTGCCTAATATTACATATTACCATGTGTCTGCCGGTACTGTTCTTTTCAATAGTTTCTATCAATTTGAGATTGCCTGGCTTTTTTTTTTTTAAATATTTTTTTACATTTTAAGTTCGCGTGTTTTTTTTTTTTTTTTTTTTTTTTTTTTGCTTTCTTTTGGGACCCTTTAGAAAATAGTCATGGTGTAAGCCATTTTGCAATCCTTTGATTCTGAGGCAGTTTTAAAAGAGGCAGTTACTCAGTGCTGTTTCATCCATGCATCCTTAAGAATGCTTTCATAGTATCTTCTGATCTGTGCAAATTGTTATTGTTCATATGTTCATTCTGTAGCCTTTTCCACTGAAATCTCCACTTAAAATGGATGATCCAACCAGTACCTCATAAAGAAATGTTCTGACACGTCAGCTTCTCTTGGTTCTGGG
This sequence comes from Buphagus erythrorhynchus, assembly GCA_013400855.1. Taxonomy (NCBI): domain Eukaryota; kingdom Metazoa; phylum Chordata; class Aves; order Passeriformes; family Sturnidae; genus Buphagus; species Buphagus erythrorhynchus. The sequence continues at coordinate 25,221 of VZTT01040326.1, read as the reverse complement.
TCCTCTGTATGCAGAGCTCAAAATACTTATTTTCTGCTCTAAGTGCTGCTTTTATCTGCTGATTATCTATTGCCAGACTGACAGGTCTTGCATTCAGATGTGAAAAAGGGGCTGTGGTTAGTTCTCGTGTCTTCTCAAAGTCATTTTGCAAGCTGTCTTTTGACTTACCCAGTTGTGGTTTAAGTTTGCTTTTGTTTTGGGTTGATTTTTTTTTACTTATTTAGCCAACAATAGGTCATGAGTCTTCCTACTAGCTTTCAGAAGGATGTTTGCTTGCTTCTTACAGCCTCTCATACCCTGTTGTTCAGCTACACTGACTTGCTTTACCACTTTCCCAAATATTTTTGTGCTATGTGGCATGTATTTGCACTCAACCTCCAGCGTGGTATCCCTGTTTACCATATTACCTGGGAAGGTTTCTTTCTCTTAGCTTCCCCATTTAGCTAGTTTCCTTTTTTGCAAGATTTAAATTTAATGTATCCTCCAGGGTGACTTAAAAATCAGATTTTGAAGATTTTATCAGTCCTGTCAAAATTTCCTGGTATGTGTATCAACACTACTTAGAGTTACAAACCCATTAAAAAGTCCAGACTGTAAGAACTGAGTATGACTGTGTAAGCACATGTGTCTGTTCATCATAGATAGGGAGCAGATAATAATTCTTGACAAGAGGAATAATTCTAAGTGTAGAATCTAGGCAGTCAGAGCTGGGTTTTGTTTGTTTTTATCAGGCTCTAGACCAGCAGAAACTGTCTCTTCAGATGTGATGCTGCCAGCTCCAGCACCTGTGGCTGCCTGAAGGTCAGCCAAGCTGCTTTATACCCTGAGTCTGGGAAGGGAGGTCTCAGTTTTAAGCCACTGCAGTTTGGATTTTGGATGGAGATGGTTTAGCAAGACTGCTTGTACAATTAGACATACACTCTTTGGAACTAAAGTGGGAAAACTTTATTCCAGGAAGAATCTGGAGCACTCTCCTAAAACTGCATGTCTTTGTCACATCTGACTGTGATAAATCCAGCTGAGGAGTCAGTAAATGTTGGTGAAGAGCCTTAATAAGTGTGGACTGATGTGGTCCACACAAGTTTAGTAAGGTTCTGATACTTAGCTGTGGTATTGTTTTTGATGAAAAAGCTTTTAGAGAGTCAGAAGTGTAGGGGTAATTGGATTGCATCATAAGACATCACTGACACTGCAGCTTGAAGGGAAGAGAAACTGAGAGAGATTAGTGATTTGCAAATATTTTAAAAGAAGGTGGTAAAAGAATTTCAGAAAAGATGAAACAGTGAGCAGACATTCTTCTTTAAACCAGAATGAGGCAGTTTGTTTAAATTTAATGGTAGACTACAGATACTTTTACATGTTCTCAGAAGCTGTCACATTACCCAGCCATTAATCTTGATCTGACCTGTTCCAGACAAGAAGCACTTGCTCTGTGAACTTTCTTCTTTAAACTTCAAATGTGAGCTCTCTTTATGATAATATAATTTTTTCCATGCTGACTTTCTGAACCTTCCTCTGTGTGTTTGAAATTTACAACATTGAGCTTCATCTGAAAGCAAATTTATTTTTAGACCTTGCAAGAGAATAGTTCAGCTCTGTGAGTAATGTGCAGAGACCAGGCAGCCTGGAAATAACCCTCTCCAAGGGGCATCTCTTCTTGGCTGGTCACAGTGCCTTTCAGTTTCCCCACGACGCAAAGAGGTATAGGGTATGTGATTTCAAGTTGCTTATTTGTAGTTTATTAATACATTTTAAAATATGATTGTAAAGGGTAGGGCTCTGTGTTAATTAAAGAAAAGCTGACACTGAAATTTATTCCTGTGAATGGCTAGGGAGGGCTGTTGCAGCAGCAGCAGAAATAACACCCCGGAGGCTTCCATCTGCCTGGGACGATGTGTCCTCACCTCTCCCTTTCCTGGGGCATCTCCCCGGGGAATATGTTCCTCCTGAATGCACCTGCAATGCTCTGTGTAGCTCCCCTCCATCTTAGCCCTTGCTCCCTATTTTCACCTTGATTATGGCAATCCTTTTCACCTTGCCCAGAGTAATCCCTAGCACTGGAGAAGACGTGTGGAGTGGGGTCACAGTGTGAAGATCCAGGAGGCAGCTTGAGCAGGCTGAACATCTTGATGGTGCCAGAGAGAGGTGGTGTCCCAGCCTGCTGCCTGCTCCTGGTCCCTGCTCTTCCTGCTGCCATGCGTTCGTGGTGCTGGCACTCCTCTTGTCCTCCTTCTGTGATCTGGCAGCCAGCGCCGTTTGAGAAGCAGGGCTGACAGTGGAAAGCAGAAATCTCATTATGGTCTTTGCCTCATTATGGTCTCCTCGCCTTAAATATGCTTTTTCTTTCTCTTCATACACTTTACGTGGCACTTTGATGATTTGTAACAGCTTTGCTTGCAGAGGCTTTGCAAAATGTCCAGGTCTTCCTCTTCAGTTCCTCATCTTGCCCCCCACCCTTCCTCCCCTCATTCAGAGCTGTAAAACCTTTTGGTGCCTGTATCATTCCTTTCATGTAATAAACAATATTAACCTTATCAGTTGTACATGGATTTTGTTAATTCCTTAGTATCTGGGCCATTTTTAGGTTTTAATAAAGCATCTTTGGATATTTTTTGAATTTCAGCACAGCTGACCATACTGGGAGCTTTCTAAGAAAAAGCCCAAACCAACAATATTCTGTGTTAAAAACAAAGCAAAAATGGTGCTAAGGAGTGTCTACTACCAAGTTATGATAAACCATAAAATTCCAAACTTGAGAATCTATGTGCACATTTTCATGGGTTACTGTCTACATCAATACAGTTTGTGCTTAGAATATTACCCCGTCTCTGAAACACAGTGTATTTTATTAGGTGGGTGAGCTGGAACTCAAGAAAGCTATTTAAATGAAATGTGCTTATTAAACAGAGGTGGCAATAGTACTATAGCACCAAAGGATTTAAAAAAAAAAAAAAAAGAAAAGGAGGGAAAAGTGAATCCATGCATGAATATTTTAGAGTCCTCATTTGCTCTATCTGCATGAAAAGACTTGGTTTTTTTTTTGTTTGGTTTGGTTTTTTTTTTCCTAAGGATGCAGTCTTTTTTCTATAATTTTTCCCTGTTCCTTTGAAACGGTAGACTGGAAACGATGATTTTCTGTGACCTATTGTATTAACTTGGGCTACTGCCAAGAAAACTTTTCTGCCTGGAGAAATAGTGCCAATTTTTAGGTTCAATATTTCATATTACCTGGGTGATAAAAATATTGTGAATTTCTGTGCAGCTGACAATTTGTCTTTCCAATTCAATAAAGCTGTTACTAGAAACTGGTTAATTATTAATCATTGCAGCATTGCTTTCTTTTTTTAACCCAAACTGTCTCTTGAGCAGCTTTAGATAAATAACATTTACTGGGGGTATGTTTTACCATGAGATTTTTTTCAACTGCAGCTTTTAAATGCTGAATGAATAATTTCTTTGATATATTAAATATTTTGCAACTGAGACTTAGATTACTTTAAGAGCAGAGAGATTATCAAACTGTGTCATTTTAGGGAACAGATTCCTCTAACTTGAACACATTCTGCAAACATTTTATTTTAACCTGTCAGTAACTTTATAAGTTTAAGTTTTCGGATGCATGATGGTCTTAAGTGACATGATAGTAAAATAAGGAACATAAAATCTTTATTCACATGAAACACTTTGGTCCCATTGAATCTTGAGAAACAACTCATTATAAATCAAATTGCTATGTAGAGAATTTCAGAGATGACACAGATATTAGTTTAAACTCTGGAAAAATAGTTGGAAAAACATAAAACTTTAAAATCTTTTCAACAGGGAGTAAATGCCACTTACACTTATGTCTCTAAAATATCTTTGGTGGAGTAGAAATGCTTTGGAGAACAGTAAAGTGGAATTGGCTCCATGGTTCAGAATATTAGATCCCTGCAAATGCTCAATAACAGATAATGAGGATATGTGAGAAATTCAACCAGGAGTGTAAAGAGAGGCTCATTCTTGCAATGAGCTCCATATGGCAACACATTTCTGCTTTGTAGAACATCAATTCTATCAGCAGGTCCCCGCTCAGTACATGGATCAGCCATGTAGAGCTGATTGCATCATCAAAATTAAGTGACAGCATGTCTCAGTTGGTCAGCTAAAGGTTGTGTGATATTCTTGATCATGGGGATAAAGCCTGTGATTATTTTGTTTCTGTTAGCTGATTCAATTTTGTGTTTCATCCAGTTATTCTTACAGTGTTTGTTTATTGTCTGGGATAACACATTCCTTTGTTTGGAATGGAGCTGTTTAGTCCTAACAGCGATTTCTGGGGAGTTTCTAGTGGACAGCTTGGGGAAGGGGAGTAAAATAAGGAATTTCTTAGCCCCCTTTATCTCGAGTGCTCTAAGCTACCAACTACAATGACACCAGATCCCAGTTAGATGCTGTGTGACACCCCAGCTGTAACACTCCAGGCATTGTCCCTATCTGCCTTCCTCTCACATGTGCTCATATTTTCCCCTCTATCCATCTCCCTGCAGCCCTCCCTGATTTCTTCCACCTCCTCCTAAATCTGTAAGCTACTTCTTAAAGTACCCTCTGTATTTTTGGGTTTGGTTGGCCGAAATTCACCCTGTTCTTCTGTTAGTCTCTAGCTGTACATTCACTAAGTCATCAGGAAATGTGTGCAACCCATCAGGGGTTGTCTGTCTGTCTGTCTGTCTCCAGAATGACATCCCCAGTGGGGTTCTGCCCTCTAACACTATCAGTGATGTTAAAGTGTTTGAGTTCTCCCTGTCTTTTGAGTCTCACAGCCACATAAACCTACAGGAACATCATGTCTTTAAAATTTTTCACTCCTACATTAAATACAAATTGGGCAATGAATTACAGTAAGTTTTGTTGCCTGTGGGAAAAACAGGGACTGTCATTTTGGAACTAAGTCGAAACTCAGCTTTCTAGAAATGTGAAAGCTGACTTGCTGTGTCTGTATGAGTGACTGAATGTGATCCCATTCAGTCTGATTAGTTACATACATCAAAAAAGGGGAAAAATGTATTTGTTAGAGTTTGAAGTATGTCTGTGATTGAAACAATATCAGTATTAATAAACCTTGTGATTAATTAAAACACTGAGAAACTTCAGCTTCCTGTAATTTCAAGTTAGAATTTTTCCCTTTCATCTTGAAACTTATCTTAACAATAATAATTAATTCTATTTTTAGACAGATCCAAATTAAAGTATCCATAATTCAAAATAACTTTCAGTTATACCTCTTTGAAAAGTGATTTGTTGTTAAATCCATCCATTCATTTCCACAAGAATGTCAATTTTGGGGCCAGGTGAGACTACCAGCTGGTTTGATTGATGATGCCAGTACCTTATGTTCATGGAAGACATTTAATCAGTCAGGGAATTAAGGCTCTTCACTACCTCAAATACACTAGAAGAAGAATTTGAGGGTTAAGTGCTGCCACAGCCTTCCAGCACAGAGCAAGGTCAACAGGTCAGCAGCAGAAGTTAGAAAGCATCTGCTGCTGCAAAGGAGTTTGTAAGGGGGGGAGCTGCAAGCACCCCAAAGGGGAGCTTAGCACTCAGAGTGAAGTCATTGCCTCTGCTGGTGTAAAATGGTCTTGAATTGAACAACCCACTGTGCTGGTTTATGGACTTTATCTAAAAGGTGACACTGCAGGCAACACATGGAGTTTGCACAGGAGATCAGCCCATTGCAAATCCAAAGGACAACATTATCATCACCTTCAAACCCAAGGCACAGACTTGGCACTTCTCACTCCAGATGTTTCATGAGCAGCTGTGATTATCATCAAAGTCTATCACACAGAAGCTGCATTTTAAGACTTGAAAATGCATGGGCTTAAACAGCAGAGGTAGAATCTGCCACATTTTTCTGTCTAGACATGCTTTTAGCTGCAGCATCTTGAAGTAACAGAACATAAATTGTAAAAATTGAAATACAGCAGATAACATCTTGATGTCAAGGTGGGAAGGGACTGCATAACCACTTGATCATGACAGGGACACATGAAAAGAGATTTTGGTGGCTTATGCTATTGTGTGAGCTGATGCCTTCTTCCCCCACAGCAGAACTGTGCTTTTACTTCTTGGTTGAGTGATAAATACTGTTACTGAAGTTCCTGGTTATTTTTTTACATACATTTTTAAGCTCTTTCTTAATTCTTTGCAAATACGTTTGAAGAATGAAGAGTGATTTATAAAATATGAGCCTTTGACCATTTTAAGATCCACATTCAATAGAAATACCATTCAATTTCCAAGCTAAAAAGGATACAAAGGGATGATGGCTTCACTATACTATAAAATTTATTTGCACTCCATTGCAGTGACTGCTGCAAGGCTGAGGTAGTTCTCAAGTTACTGAAGTTTTTCCTGCTTGCAAATGTTAAGAGTAGCATATCTGACAAGCACAGGTTCAAACTGAGGTTCAAACTGGCAATAAGAATTACTTTCAGTCTCGAGGAGAACTTTTGTCATGAGCCAGGATTTCCACAACTTTTGGATGAGACACTCTTGACACTTTAGCTCTGGAGATGCTAGGGTCAAAGTGTGATTGGACAGCAGAGAGATCAATCCTTTTAAGGGAGGAAAGCTGTCTCTTTTCCCAAGGAACAAGTACTAGGACAAGAGGAAACTTGGCCTCAAGTGGCAGCAAGGAAGGTTTAGATTCTGTGTCAGGAAAAGTTTATTCACTGAAAGGGTAGTCAAGCCTTGGAACAGGCTGTTCAAGGAAGTGGTGGAGTCACCAACCCTTGGAGGTATTCAAACCCGTGTAGATGTGGAATTTGGGGTATGGCTTAGTGATCACTTTGGCAGTGCTGGGTTAATGGTTGGACTTTTGTCTCAGAGGTCTTTTTCTAAACACTTTGTGATTCCATGTCATATATTCCAGAGAGGTATTATTTATTTTTTTAAAAAATTGCACATGTTAGGATTTTTCCTTTCTTCCCCCTCCCCCTAGTTTCTGTAAAGAACTCTGGAAGTTTTCACAGCTTCTGTCTTCTTAGCTGACATATGGAGAAGCCATGATGTTGGCATGAAGTTATCTCCCAGTTACAGTGCCAGCAGTGTTATTGTGTAGCATTGTTTAGCATAGGAAACTGCTTTGCCTTTTGTCTGTAATTTCAGTTTTTCTGAATGTTTGTTTTTAGATTCATAATGTTAATATTGACAGCTTCTTTTGCATTTTGAAATGTCTAATAAAAAGGATAATGGTAGCAGGAAATATATTTTGTTGCTCTTGTATTTCTTCTTTAATTCCCTCTCCTTTAGATATCTTGAATGAGTTCTCTGGGGCAGATATTGAAGAATAGCTGTTTTAGGAGAAATTGCAACACAGAAATGTCAAGTTTTTACATCTGAAAACCTTCTATTAGTGCTAACATTAAGATCCATCTCGGCTGTCTAACAGTGAACTGGGTGCTCCTCTGTTAAAACCGAAATCAAAGCTGTCAGTTCAGGTCAAATCCTGACTCTTTGCTCGCAGCAGCAATAGGCAAATCAGGAAGAAGGGAGTGGGATTTCCGCATCTCCATTTGTTTCCTGACCAGTGGACTGAGCAATTCTGATTTGTGAGGTGACTAGGAATAAAGGCTTCAAAATCCTTTTAAATAATAACAACCAACATTTTTGATAGCAAATTGTAGGTAAAAATCCTGGCACTGTTGAAGTCAGCATTAAAAAATCCCACTGGCTTGAGCAGGGCTAGGATTTCACGTGCAGGGTTGGAAGTACCGTCAGGACATTGATTGATTCTCTGTTGCCATGTCCAAGAGATAGGTAGGTGGGTAGGTATCATTGCCTTTGATTTGCAGGGCAAGATAGCAGGATGAAATAACTTCCCTTCCTTCACAGAGAGCCAGTTAGTGCTAGGACAGGAATTTGGGGTTCCTTGACCTCAGCAGGCAGTTCATGCCTGACACCATCCTTTACAGAATGCTTTTGCGTGATATCCCCATGTGTCATGTTGATACTCCATTCTTTGGCCTTGTTTTTACTTGCCCATCTTTTTACTTACCATTTTATTTATCGTGTACTTCTCTAGCATTTTTTTCCCCCTACTTAATTTGCAGTGGTTCTATTTCTGGCCATTAGATTTCCTCTCCTCCTTTTATGGTTATAACAGAGCACACTTGTAAATCATCCTTTGGACTGCATGCACTGGCTGCCTTCTTGCTGCAAAACACAAGCAACTCTACCCTTGTCACTATTACGCACTGACATGTGGCAGATGTATTACCATTGTTCCAAAAGTACTATTTCCTTAATATTTTTAAATGGCCTTCTTAATATTTTTAATTGGCCTTTTTAAAATTACTGGCCTTCAGTCTCTTTTCATGAACTTAATAGATGCATTCTAAAATGTATAAATATTTGTTGAAGTATTTGAAAGCAATCTGTACTAGCTTAATTTTTCTATTACTTACGGTTGCAGACTATTCAGTTGGGTGATGTGAAATTCATTTATCTGTCCCAGTTATATATTGTATTCTACACAAAAACTTAGATTATATTCTTAACAAAGACATCATGTGAACAATGGTGGACATGCCTGCTGTATCCAACATCTTATGCTGTGCTTCTGGGAACAAATAATGTGCTATCTTTTTAAATTTCCTATTCATTTCCCCAGTCCATTCCTTGTTGTACTTGTTCTCAGTGTAATGCTGGCTTCTTTCCTCTATCAAATGAGATCTTTTGGAGTACCTTGGCATGTATTGTGATTTAATAGTCATTAACTGGGTTTTCTCTCTGGACAAAGAAAGGCTGGCACAGACAGAACTCCCTGGGTCCCTCCCTCCTTTCTCTTCTCCCCTGGAGCCTTGAGCTCCAGCTTTTTAACAGCTGGGGTCTTATCTGTGTTCCCTGGCATTTGACATGAGGGTACATCACTTGGTAAAAGACAGTACTCATTTCTTTTAAGAGTTGCATTCAAAGATTTTGTAACAACGTCAGATGGCTTGGGCTAAGTGAGCTGAATCTGAGTTTGAACACAAATTTTCTGTGGTTGGTAGTCCTTAGCATTTTGTTTTTCGCTTCTACTGCACAGTCATGCTGAAATTTGCAAGTTTAATTCCTTACAACAAAATGTTGAAATGTGGCAGCTTGGTAAGTGAATTGCCATTTGCTTTCTGATAAGCATTATAATCAGTTTTGGCTCCAAACTGAAACCTTGTTCTCAAGTACTCCAACATTTTGATCTGGGAAAAATCCAAAATCCACAGAGTATTTGTCTCCTGGTTCTGGTTTAGAAATCATTGGACTCTGCCAAGAACAGTGTTTTTTACCACATCTCAGTGTAAGTGGGAATGATGTCTTTGAAACAAATAATTCTGTGAGATTTCTACAAGTTTGATGTAGCTAATTTTTGGAGTCACTGCCTTTCCTCACAAGTTAGGTTGCTCTTACTGCCAGAGCAGTTGCTTGATCCATGCCTAAACTCTAGTGTAAAAATCACCAAAGTCTGTGCCCAAACTACTGCTCCTCAGTGTATCTTTGCCTGGGTTATCACATTGCTATTCATCTGTTTCCAAAGTGGAGGGGAGGGAAGGATAGAGGAGGAACCACCATCCATGTAAGCAGCTTCATTCATTATATGCTCAGTAATGCATTCTGTGACTATAGCAGGCTATTCATTTTAAATGGTATTATTGCTGTTCATAGAGGCATAGCTGAAATGCTGGCTTGAGCATTAGATCATGTATATTTAAATGCTAACAGTTGTAAAAAATGGTAAGCGCTTAATAGCTGTGTAATTTATTACTGAAATGACCACATGGATTGGTGCTATTTTCTTTTGTGTTTGAAAAATCCATAGGTTGCTTTGACTCAAAAATAGGAATATACCTGAACATGCCTAGGGGAATGCCAGTCTTGTATTTTTTCAGAAATTTTGGAAATCCATCCAAATAGATATGAATTCTAATATTCAGTGATTCTTCAGGTCCCTGAAATATTGACTGAAATGTAACAGAAGATGATAGCAGGGTTCATTCAAAAATTTTTGAGTATTCATTGACATCTAAGAGTGCTTGATTCTGTGAGTAATTACTGAAATACAACTGTACTTGCTTGTTATGGAGGAATTCAATATTACTGAAAAACCATTTATATCAGTGCTCACTCTTCCTGCATTGTGCCTGCATTGTGAACAGGCCAGATGGTGCTTTGCTGCATGTGAGCACAGCAATAATTGCAGTTCTCGAAGTGAATGACTACATTTTGCAGCATGACACCAATTTTAGATGAAAATGAGGCCTGGTGTATTGACAGACACAAGCAGAGTGAAGCCGTGGCCCACAGAGGGGGAGTGGACTTCCTTTCTGGCTATTCCCTTCTATTATTCTTTATGTACATTTAACAAATGTCTATGTAAAATAGGGCCATTTGAAGAGATGTTTGGATGGGGTGGAATTTCAGAAGTTATTCTTCTTCCCCAAGGCTGTATGTTTCAGGATCCTGACACATTTCGTACAACATTATTTAAAGGTATTAAAGGTAATAGATG
>VZTT01040325.1:41754-54285 GCA_013400855.1 Buphagus erythrorhynchus | reverse complement strand
CACCAGCCTGACAGAGTTCAAGTAATGTTCAATGTTAATTTGAACAATGAATTTAGGCACATGCTGTGACTCTTGGGGTGTCCTGTGCAGGGCCAGGAACTGGAGTCTGTGATGCTTCTGCTGCTTCAGAGACATGATTTGATTTTCTGGATGTTAAATGACAAGAGAACGATGCTAACAAAAAGTCGTGAATTCTGAGGCAATTATCATTTGCTCTGGAGACTGCTATGAGATCATCATAAATGCTGAATGTTATGTCTGGAGATCTAGGCTGCAGGGGACAAAACCCATCTGATTAACTGGAAAACCTAATAGAAGAGTAGTATGTGGGAGGAGAAGAGAGGAAGGAGATGAAGAGTCTAAGGATGTTATCTTGTCATTTCAATCTCATGTTTGTTTTATTTATTTTTCAATCCCAATGAGACTTGTTGTCTCAGCTTTTCCCTGTGACACAACATGACCTCCATAAAGGTCACAACATTTGGCCTGTGGAAGGACAAGGATAGTAAGAGGACACTGATTTCCAAATGCAGTGTCACTTTCTCATCCCGGGAAATCCCCCAACAATGGAGTAAAAAGAAAATCTTCTTTCCTACCTCCCAATCCCAGGAGTGCAACAATGATTCCTGGGACTCTGGGAAATCACCCAGTGGTTGTAAAAATGACCTTGGTGTTTCCCTATCTCCAAGACCTTTTTTTCTAGCTGGAGGCTGGGGGTGTTGCAGGGAGGCTTTCAGTCACAGAAGGTTGACGTGGGATGCCCACAGGGTGCCATCTGTAGACACCCAGTGTGGCTGCCAGCTACAGGTTACCAGGTCAGTTAGTGACAGTGTGACAAATAATTTTCTTGGCTTTCCAAATGAAGTACTTTTGCCTTCTTTCCACTCTTTCTCTTGCTGCCATCCAGAGAAAATCTATCTTTTCATCATATGCTGGCTGCAGCTAAGGCACCATGTTTTGCTGTATTTCAAGCAGTAATATTGAGATACTGCTTTGGGGTTTAGAAAAAAAAGAATGTGATTCAGAAAAATATGGCTATGAAATAAAGTGAAGAAAAGCAATGTCTGTGTAGTAGCAATAGGCTCACAGGCAAGTCAGAGGTCATTTAGAAATATTAATAGTTAGAATTCATGAAAAATGTGTCCTACTGTGGAAGGGAATGGAGAAAAACATAGAAAGTTTGTCCTCACTTCAAGATAATGGAGTGCAGGAGGCATCAACTGGCAAGCAATGGCTGGTCCTGCTACTGGCATGGCCAGGGATGAGGGAAATGTGAGAGTTGTGGGGATTGCCAGTGGCAGTAGCCAGGGTTAGAGCCAACTTTCTCCAGTCAATGAGATGGAAAAGACAGGTGAGGCACCATATTCAGCTGGAGTATTGTCATGCAGTTAACTCGTCACATCTCAAGCAACAGCATCCACTGAGCAGCATCCTGCTGATGCTTCTCATGCTCCCAGGCCCTTTGAATATTGTTTGGAGGCTGGTTGTATGAGGGAGGGTCAGGACTTGGATTTCCAGGATGTAGTAGCATATTCACATGGGCAGACAGACTGAGTGCCAAAGGTACCCAGCAGTGTTGCAATGGGTGAAGCAGAATGGTGGCCATGGGTACTTGTGTGATGCCCCCTCAGGTAAATCGAAGTGAGAAGATACAGGGCTATATATGCTCCCATTCTGTCAGTACTAGAGGAGACTCAAGTTTAATTGCTGCCTTTAGAGCAGCATTGGCTTGAACAGCTTGTCCTTTTGGTCTCTTTTAGGAGAATCAACATATATAACTGCTTCCTCCCACATCACAGCCGTCATCACTCACACTGCATTAAAAATGGCTCCCTATTTAGCTGCATTACTCAGAGGGAGGATCTGCAGCCTTGTCTTGGGTGAGGATTTAGCTGAGACACCAGAATAGCAAGCTCTAGCCACAGAGGAGCATTGAAAACCTGCCACAAGATTCTACTGTCACCAGTGTGAGGGAAAAGCCATAGCTCTGAAACAGAGGATGAGATGATCATGGTTGTAGTAAGAAAAGCAGAAGTTTATTTTTTGCCTCCCCCAGTGTCTCATGGTGCAATCACAGCTCTTCTGCTCTGGCTAACTAGATAATTTGTCCTGGTTGGTGTCGCAAGGGAGTCCTGGTATGATTAAGTTTGAAAAAATTATTAAAAGAATAATAACTAACTAAATATATATAATTAACTAAAAAAAAAAGTGTTGGGCTTTAGATGTAGTGCAGCACAGGGAAGCCTAGGCTAGGCTCTGCCAATGGTTACCTTCATAATCTTGGCTTTGCAATGAAAAAGAAACCAGAAGTATTAAAGAACTGCCATGTACTGAGATCTGCACTTCAGAAGTGGCAGATCCCGACCCTGTTGGTCAGTAATTCATAGAGTGAGCCCTTCCTTTCCTGAGACATGTGCAACCACACAGAATCCACCTCTCCATTAGTCACACACCCCTGCTCCTGAACAGTGCCTTTTTAGACCCAATATACCTGCCTTTTTTTTTTTTTTTCTCTCCTACGCTTTTGGATCTAATGAGCTCTGATGTATTACAAGAAATGAAGGTAGGACTTGCAAAGGCTGAGATGAAATCAGATGAGTGTCACAGCACTTCTGACACCAGATTTGGCTGCATCTTCAGCAGAGGATGCAGCTTCTGGCTGCCAGGCATCAGGCTGGAATCTGACAGGACCAGGCCTCTCCCTGCTGAAGATTTGGGAATGAGATTAAGCAATGCCTGGCACTTAGATGGATCTCTATCAACACAGGAAACTCCTTTACCCATTCTGCTCTACAAATAAGCCTTGCAGAAAATGAGCTGCCTCTTCTCTCTTAGCCGATGTGGGCAGGTAGCTGATACTCCTGTGGGATTATGACTAGTGTTCTATGTGAAGAATTAGTGCTACTATCTTCCTCCTGAAGCTGGCTAGCCCTTTATGCACAAGCAATCCTTTCACATAATTTTCTCCTGTGGCAGAGTTTTCCACATCTTCTCCAAATATGCATGGGCCTGGGGTCTGAGTATGGCAGACTGCCTCACTTAGTGAACTGCTGCAGTTGCTGTATATCTAGTGGGGTTGTCCACCAACCACTCTGTTGGGTAAAGAAGGCTGAAGTGGCTGCTCTGCCATCATAAAATTCTGATCTCCCACAGCATCCTCCATATTAATAATGTAGAGTATGAGTTTATGGCCCAAATTAACAGTCTTCCAACCGTCCTTTTCCTCAAGTTACAGCTGGCAAGTAGGTGAAAGTTCGGCAGACATCTCCCTGAATCATTGCACCTGCCGGTGCTGTTCGCCAGCAGCTGGCAGGGTTTGGGAAGCGGGTGGCCGGGGCGGTGGTGTCTGGCATGCCTGCCCTGGCCCTGCGGAATGCCGCAAGCCCGTGCGGCTGCGGCGCGGAGCAGGTGCTGGCCAGGGAGCTCCCGTCCACTGCGGCCTCCTCGCACAGCCCACAGCCTTGCGAGGGGCACAAATCCACCCACAGCTGTAGGAAAACCTGTCCGAGAGGCACAGCTCTTTTTTAGCCCTTTGCTGCGTTGTATTTTCCAATCCGTATCCAACCTGACCGCAGAATAGTCTGGGTTGGAAGGCAGCTTAGACATAATCTAGTTCCAGCTCCCTCATCATGAGAAGGGACATCCCCCTCTAGGCTGCCCATTTCTGAATTTTAGTATGGAACTAAAACCTTACAGTAATGATCATACACTGTAATATGTTCTGACACTTCTCAGTCTTCATGATTCAATATTGTGAGACCAAACTGAAATTTAACTGGTGGGAAAAATGTTGGGAGACAAAAATGTGCTGTAAAAAGACCAAAGCAGCTGATAGAGAGAGAAATCAGTAAAATTGCACAAACAGGGATAAACAAAAGCTTCAATCAGAAATTGTGGCTTTGAACTTTGTTACTTCAAGTCTGGAAGCATTAATATGGAGGTTCCACAGCAGGTAAGTGAGAATGAAACAGAGAGATTAAAAGGTAAATAAAAAATGCAGTGAAACAAAACCGTGATTTTTTTCTTTCAGTACTGTATTTTCCCTTCATTCCTTGAAATGGTCATTAAATAAACTTTGGCTTGGCAGAAAATTCAGGGTTCTTTAAAAACTCCTAACATAATCTGATATGTAGCTCTATATTATCTATTTTAAAAAGGGATTTTCCTAAGAAGCATCTTGACAAAGTTAGAGTCAAGGGGACAATTCCCAGTGAATAATGTATTCAACATGTTTTGTCTTGTTTTCTACCCCTGGATTGTCCAGGAGGCAATTATGATTCCTTTTAATATATTTGAGTTTACTCACAAAAGGCCTTAAGGGAATTATTTTTAGATTGGATTCTTGACTAAATATGATACGTGCTACTTGATCTCTGTTGGTCAGTCATTACTGTAGTCAAGCAACTATTCACAGTTGCACTAGACACAATGTATTTTAAAAATGCAGTCTCAATTCTCTTTGCAAATTATCCCCAGTGAAATTAGGTTTTTGTGGGACTGTTTATGTTTCACCACATACGACCTGGTAGTATAATATATATTTGGTATTCATTTCTTCTCATCTGAGCAGTGCTGTACTGTATCAGCTTCCTGGCCAGAGGATGAAAATCACATATAGTCTGTTAAATTCATGAGTTATCAGCCAAGTTTCATAAATGTTCAATTAATCTGCAATCCAGACAACAAACAGGAGACCACTTTGGTGCAAATGCTCCTGCAAACATTTACTGACCACTTTTCATCAACATCTTGTGAACAATCCTATGCATATGATTCATTTATTGACATGGTTTCCACCATTGTCATGAAAGGAGGGTTGGATAACAACTGGTGAATCAAAAGGTTTTATACCCACGTGCTTCTGGTCTTTACTGGGCCATGCCATTTTGATATGATATGTAGCTGTGGTTTCCCATATAGAGTGAGATATTGCTCCTATTCCCTGGCCAGTCAGTAGGGGCTTTATCTTATTTGGGAAGCTGCAGAGGAAGATTTCTACCTGCAGACATTGTAGTCCTCCCCAGCTCTACTCCAGGACCTTCTTGTGCCAGGTGAAAGCCTCTCATGAAATCCTTAATCCTTGCTCATTACCTGAGGATCAAACACTGTGCTGGGAGAAGATCAATGTGAGTTTTGAGTAGATTAATGAGTAGCTCCATTGCCTTCAGGTGAATCTGCGGCCTCAAGTGAGGATGGTGAAAGCATTTTTTCTCCTAGCTCTCAGCTTTTCTGCTATTCACATTGTCCAAGCCATTTCAGAAGTAAATATCTTCCCTGAAATACCTTTTACCATATTTCTGAAAAATGATGCAACATATTTGGAAAAAACCTCTGTAACTTACAGAGTAGCGGTAAAAGCTGGCAGAAATAGATGTTCCAGTCCAGCAGTGCTCAGAACATCAAGGACAGAGTTCTCTGTTGGAAGGACCAAGTGGACGCTTGTAAAAAAAAAAGGCAGACTTTTAGAAATACAAAGGCGCCGCATAATTTGTCCTGGATGTCAACTCTCTTCAGACGCTGCACAGGATCTGTAGGAAACCCAAAGCTTTCAGCCTCAGGTGATGCTGCAGCTGCAGCTGATGTTATTCTGCCCATGTGCAGAGAAGCTGTGGATGGCCCCACCTGACATGGCATTGCTGGTATTTCCAAAGAGGCCTCTCATGCACCTTGTCCATCTGGCCAAACTTGACCCAGTTATTCAGGTGGCTACAGTCAATATCCTGTTGCTGAATAGAAACAAGTGGCTTATCCTACTATGGAAAGCAGAGAAAAATGCTTGTTGGTAGTGGTTTAGGAGAGTAGTTCACCAACTGTTATAATTTATGGAAATTCTGATTTAAGAAGAATATTGAGAGGGTGTATCTGCCAAATCCTCATGAAAATGAGTCCATGCTATTACTTGCAATGGAGCAGTACCCAAGGGTGTGTTCACACCACGTATCTTCATCAGTAGGTGAGACAGGATGGGTGGTGGTGGCCAGTGAATCCACCCACAGCTTCACCACCTGAGTCTTGAAAACAGGAGAAAAAATATTAGTATGTTCAAGAAAAACATATATTCATATTTGCCTATGTCTTCTACTTACAAAGAAACTCAGCTGCTCAGTCAAATGATGTAAATGAGACAATGCCTCATTTATTAGTGTGGTTGTTTGTAAAAAGAGTAAATTTCACATGAAATTCAAACAACACTTAATGATGAGTTCAGTAAACATAAAGCAGACTTCCATTTTCATTTGTTTCCCCCAGGTGCCCATGCTTTATATATGCTACATCTACAATAGCTTTGTTAAGATACTTGACTTAGTCTCTATTAATATCATTATCACATTTGCAGACATGGCTTGTTTTTCTATCTCCTTTATAAGTGCAGTAACATCTTTACATCTGTCATACATCTTTCCACCTGGTAATTAGTGGGCGAAAATGAGAGAGTTTCACCTTGCTGTCCTCTAAAAAAATTCACAAATTTCATGGTAGCTCAGTTTTACAAACTGCATGACACAAACCCAGCATTTCTAATAAATACTTTTATTTCTCAAAGAGAAACATTCGTAGTAGAACAACAACAACAAAAAAACCCCAATCAAACTACTCAGGATGAAGGATGTCCATTTGTGATCATGGCTGATCTCCTACTGTGATTGCACCCAGGCATTTTAATGAAAGATTTGAATTCAGCTGAATCTTAGTCAAAATATGAATTAGTACTTCTGACTGAATTCTTTTAACATTTGTCCCAATGTCCCCTGTGTCCTTCTGCCCTAGTCTCCATAGCACAGAGCAACGAGCTGGAGTCATGGGCTGAGAGATGGGGCCAGGTACTCAGGTCCCCAGGTGCTGGTTCCCAAGCCAGTCCCTCCAGCTTGTGAGTGCCCTGTTTGTCCCAAACTGCCCCAAGCTACTGCAATACCCAAATTATTCACTGGAACACTTTGCCTTGAGGGAACCACAAGCTCTATTTCTTTAATGATTTTAATGGTCGGAATAGTGCCAGGTCAAGACATTTAATTGTGTATTTAATTAGTCATCTGTATGCATGAAACTTAAAGGTGTTCAGCTGTGCTATTTTATAGGGATTAACTAAGTGGGCAGTAAATCATCTGTGCCAGCAATAAAAGTATTTATAGCAGTACTTCTTTTTTCCTTCTTTTTTCCTTTTTTTTTTTTTTTTAACTATCATTACTGCATTGTTTGTACTGGTAGAAGTTTGTATAAGAATAGTTCTGCTCTAAGAGATGGGAGAAATACAGTTTAAGATTTTTTCTGACATCACCTAAAAACAACAGTGGGTAACCCAGAAAAAGCTGAAATGTGAAGTTCACAGCCAGATGACCCAAAAAGTTATTGCCAGCTGCAGGCTTGCTGTGTAACAGAAAATAAACACACAAGCAACTTGGCCCTGTGGAAACTCATAATTTAAAGAAGAGCAGGCCAAGAAATATGATCTGAACTTCTAGGTAGTGGTTCTCTGTCTTGAATAAATCTTAAGAGTATTTGGCTGCTAACAGTTTGCAAGTTTGCACTGCAAAATATTTCCTGGAGTCAGCCTCCCAGTCTTGCTTGTTCTGTGAGTGAACAAACTGTTTTCTATGTAAGTGCCATTGAAATGCTACACAGAATTATGGGACCATGATTTGCATAGATAAAATGTGTCTTTTAAAGCAGGGAAATTTTTTTGCACTTATGTCACGTGGGTAGTCCCTCATAAACATAACCAATGCACTCGCTATTATTTTTACCCCAATGTTTCCCATGCTGTATTTCACAATAAATTTTTCAGGAGAGCACTGGCAGTTTGTATGGACCACTGACCTGTGAAACAGAGGAAAATAGATATTGTTAAAAGTCTTGGCTTGCTTGCTCAGAGATCATGTGGCAGAGCCAGGTAACTATTGAAGTGGTGCCCAGAGAGTTACATGAGCAGTAAATGCTGCAATAACAACACCACTGACCTGAGTGTGTAAGCCTCTTTGCACACTTGGCATGTTTAGCCTGATAAATAACATCACGAGACGTCCATTCCCATCATGTTGTTATTCCCATGACCCAGACAGGCAGCCAAAGGCCCTCCATATGTGTGGTTTGCTCTCAGAGAAAACAGGCAATGGAGTCAGGTGCTGCTGAATGACTGCTGTTTACCACAGTCCTGCTGCCCTCGGCTCAGGTGGAAGCAAACAGGATGAGACATCCTTTTCATTCACAACTTTCAAACAGTTCTTGACCTCTAAACTTCTCCTTTGTCTTTCAGTCAGATCGAGTGCTAGCTTGCTGCCTTTCTCTTGTTTTTCTGCTCTTTCTGCTACAGACACTCAGACACATGTATGCCACTATCTATAAGTACATAATGTAGCCCAAAGCTATGTAGATTAGCTTCTGTTCAGGTGTAGCTTCCCAGCTGCCCTTGATGGATGCTGTGCCTTTGGGAGGTGCCTATGGGGAGTGAGAGCTGTGGACAGAGTGCAGATCTGACAGAGATGTTGAAAATTACTTCTGTCTTCCTTAGCTGCTGAGAGCTTACAATGACTGCGTGCTCTGGCAGGAGGAATAGGACCTGGACCTCTGCTATTGTGGGAGATGGATGTATCCAGATCTCCCACAGGCCTGATGAGAAGCTAAACAGGGAGATTATTTCTGCCCTTCAGTTATAAACTCTCCAGAAATATTCAGGTATAGGTAGGATAGAATGCTTGATAAATTCAAGTCATGTTCAGCAAACAGTTCTGTTCAAATGTCTAATCCTGACTATGGAGAGAGAATTTTTGAAAGTATGATTTTTAATTCTTTATTTAAATAAAGGAAAACAGTCACACAGGAGTTTCAGGCAGTCCATTTTGAACCAAAAATATGTTTGGTTGAACAAACCATTTTCTTTGTCCTGAAATAAATGAAACCATTAATTGGAGCACAAATCACTTCCCAGCAGCCTCAGATAAGCACCTCAGGAAGGTGGGCATCTGCCTGTGAGTGACACCTTCTTCCCTCATATTCTGCTGTTCATCTTCCTTTCTGGTTCTATTTTCACAATTTTTCTTCTCTTCTCAGTTGAACCATTTTTCCCTGTGTTTGCTCTTTCTCCCTGTTAAAAATGAATCAGCTGAATAAATCTGCTGTTCTTCCAAGAGGAGGGCTGCCCTTTCCCTCCCCATTCCGCAGTCACCTGGCTCTGCCTCTGGCTCAGCAGCTCTCCCTGGTTGTGGGAGGGGAGACTTGGGGGCACATAGCTGTAGGCCAGGAGGAGCACACTGGCCTTTACTTCACTACTGGAAGCCACCTGGGATAGGAAAATGCTCTTTGACAGATTCGTGGACATGCTGCTCCACTGGTGGCTCTCAGACAGGTTCAGATGCCTGCTGTACCCCTTTTTCCCTGACCAGACAGATGATTTTCCTTTGGATTTGTCAACCTCTTTTCTCAACTCAATGCTGAGTGAGCTCTTCTGTCCTTCTGCACAACAGCACAGGATCAAACCAGAAAGGATAAGAGTTTTCCACTTCCCCCAAAGCCCTTGGAAGCCCTTGCTGGCTTTCTCTGTGCTTGCTTGCTGCCAGCCCCTGCAGGAGCTCTGTTTGCTCTTCCTGAGACTGCAATTACCAGCACTCCCCTTGGCAGCTCTCCTGGCCTGTTACATTCCTTTTTGTTATGCTAATAGACTTATAACCAACTCCAGCTTCTGAGACTGTAATACAGCCCTTTTGATTCTCTAATCTACTTCTCTCCATGCATTACAGCACAGAGCAGTTTGCCAAGGGCCCGGCAGAACGTGTTTAGCTGACTGATTCTGATTGTTCCTATTAGATCCTGGCATGCTTCTGAGATTTGTCACTTCCACACAAATCACACTCCTAATCCTGGGGTTTAGCAAAGTTTGAATGGATTTGGATTCTACTACATCTTTTTTTAAGTGGAGATGATAATGCTCTTTGGTGAAAGATCTCTGGACGGAAAATGTCCGTGCCAGGTATGAGCATGAGAAAAATCTACTTTCAGTCCAGTATTTTACCTTTTTTTTTAGTGTAAGTGTGGGTGCTCATGTCAAGATTGTAGTGTGAGCACATTAGTGTTCTAACTTGTACTCAATACCTTGGGGGGTGGGAAATGATGTGATTTATGGTTGCCATAGTGGCATGTACAAACATGAACTTAACTTCAATCCTGCATTCCGCAATACGTCCCTCACAGAGCTGATCACTCAAATTACATTTCCAGGGAGCTGTGTCTTATGGGACTGTCTCTCCTCAGAACAAAATCAGTATTTTCATAAATCTTGAGCAAGACTATATGATTAAAAAGACTGTAAGCTGATTTTATATCCATTTTCCTCTCTCATTGATTGTGAAGATGTCCTCTGGGGTACCAGTCTTTAGTGCCTGTACTACCATACTGTTTCATGACTGCTTCTTTTTTTTTTAATTTATTTTTTCCCTCACTGATGCAGGAGGAGTGTTTGGACTTAGGTCAATGTGTCTAAAGATCATGTATCAGCCAGCTGACTCTATGAAGTTTGGACTGTAATATTATGTGACGATTGCTGATGGGGCTATGGTTTGATCCTCACTGAGAAACCATTTGAGAGATGAAGAAGGAAAAGACTGTTGCAGAGTGTCTAACTTTGAAAGCATGGACATCAAAAAAAATTCATGCATACATGCACACACATATATTTTTCTGTCAGAAGTTGAGGTTCAGGTCTGTGGTGACTGGTGTAAACAGCTGCACACCAGAGCATCACATGTGAACACATGGGAGGGAGGAAGGATGGTCTTTAGTAGCATGAGCAGGGATGAAATAGCATGGGATTTCTTCTTAAAGACAGGCTGCTGCTACCTCTGTGCAGATTGTCAGGCTTTCCCTAGGGTTAATTTGTTTGTTTAACCTCTCTCACAGTAAATAAGACTTGGAAGAGCTTCACACAAGCTTTGACTTCACACAAAATGTGACACGTTTCAGTGTGCCAGGGTCAAGCAGATAAACAGCCAAAGTTGAAGAGCCCTTCCACAAAGCAGCTCTTTCCAGATACCTCTCAGGATATGAGCACTGATGTTGAGCTTAGCCCGCTCTCAAGGGGATATTTTTTGTCTGTAGGAAATCCTCTTCGTTTCTGCCTAAAAAGAAAATCTGGGCAGTGCTGCCTTCTGAAAACTGCAGCAAGAAGCTGCTTTTGCTGCCTTCCCCACTCTCCTATTGCTCCCCAGTTAAATTTCACATGGATTTCATTTATTGTGCTTGATGGCTTAGCAAGAAATTATTACTGCAAGGGAATTAACTGCATGTCATGTTTGGAAATCCATTCTGTTTTGTTGCTGTGTTGATCCTAGCTTGTATCTGAGGAGGCAGCTGATCCCTGCTCCTGTCCTTGACACCGAGGAGGTCTGCTTTCTGCCAACTGCTACAGCACCTCATTCAACCAGGGGAGCAAAATGGAGCCTGACAGACTATCAGCAGGACATGACTTTCTTCCTAGGCAACCTGCCCCCACTATTTAATGGGGACACAGCAATTAAAATTTTGTAATGATAAAAAAGATCAGCACAAAAAATAAGCCAACAAATATGTCAGTAAAAGGTCCCAGTATGTGATCAGAAGTAGAATTAATTACTGTGGTTACTTTGCCCCTGGCCTCAGTAACCCCCTAAGAAGTATGTAAGTATTAGTGTTATGAGGCAGGGAGTAAGTTAAGTTTTGAGAAAAACTCACTTGAGCAGTGGAGAACCCTTTGCCAGAGTAGTCCTGCCACACTATGCAAGTCAGCTGTCCAAAACTGGAGGGCACTGCCAGGCCCTCAGTTTTCCAGCTCTGCTTCTCACTTTTACAGGGATGAAACTGGGACAATGCACAAGGTGTTGAGATTCTAGGTTCTCCCTGCCCTGCCCCGTGGGCCCCTGGCTCTCCAGAGCCCTGTTTTATTTCTCTGACAATTAAATTCTCTGTGGCAATTGTTCTCCTGATTTGGGCATGGAATTAAGTCCTTCAGAGGGCAAGAATGAGGTGTTCATGTGAACATGATGGGCACCATCACCACACTCATTGCTGGACCACTTGCAGTTGGTGCTCAGCTGTTGGTTACACCATACCTTGTATTTTATGCCAAAATCAGGCTATGCTGCTGCAGGTGGGGCTTAGGTTTGTAGCAGTCCGGTCCTTTTGCCAATGAAAGCATTAGCAATTCCAAAATTTTAAGACATGGTAGTTGCAGTGGGCAGAGGAATCCAACTCAGAATATTCAGAAAGCTAAAGCATCAGGGAAAGGTAAATCATGCTTTGCTTGACCTTCTGAGGAGCCTGACCTGTGCTTGGCCTGATGTGATGCAGCCCTGACCACGAGTACTTCCAGCACAAACAAGGGGTGATTAGAGCAGTACAAAGCCCCCTCCTGCAATTTCCTAAAACTCTGTTGGGAGGCTGGGTGGAGGGAGGGAGTGGAGAGGGAGGAAGGTGCACCAGGAACCCTGCAGTGCAAGGACTTAGAGAATAGAGGGTCATTTTATTTCTCTGTGCAAAAATGCACAGTGCTAATCACATAAAATTCTG